>BQKN01062022.1:65365-78648 GCA_022839385.1 Asparagus kiusianus
CCCCCCCCCCCCCCCCCCCCCCCCCCCCCCCCCCCCCCCCTGCAAATATTCTATTGTGGAAGATTTGAGGAGTTTATGAAAAATTGGAGGATAAATATACAATTATAAAAGATTTGGGTGGCATATTGACAATTATGAAGATTTAAGGGGGTAAATGTGCTATTATGAAAGATTTGATGGGGTATATAACCAAATAGCCCATTTTTAAACACATGCTGATATGCTATCAACAACAATATCAAGAAAGCATTTGTGCCAATTTTTTGTAGTCAAATATACGAATTCTTGTATTATATTCAGTCATCTTACGAGTCATCTTGGTTGTCAAGCTAACTAGCATTACATTGCTTAATTTGTTTCCAACCAGGTTCTTCATATCTACTTCTAATCCTCTTATTTTCTTAACTATAATCTAATCATTTATTCTACTTGATACATTTACTTGACTCCTTGATCAAATTATCTCAATCGATTCGTTCATACTTTATCATCAACAGGAGCAACCTCTAATCTTCTAGAAAACCACTCACTCATCCTAGGCGGCTAGTAAGGTACCGTTTGGCAAAGGCTTAAGAGAGGGGTTAAAGAGACTTAACCCCTTCTTAACCTGCCAAACACAACAAATCTATATAAGGGTTAAAGTGAGTTAACCCTCCATAATTTGCCAAACATAAAAAATATAGAAGAGTTAAGTTAACCCCTCTAGAGGGGTTAAAATGAGTTAACCCCTCAAAATGAGGGGTTTACTAATACTCCTATTTAGATGGAATAAGAGTTAACCCTTCTAATTATAAATAAAATAGTCAAAATCATTGTTATTCTCAAACACTAAAACTGATCATAATGGCTAAAATAAAACTTATTTAACGGGTTAATAATTTAGTCATTCGGATTATCAAATGGGCTAAGTACATTAATCCTTCTCTTTAACCTCTCTTCATTAACCCTTTGCCAAACGGTTGGAACCCTTTGCCAAACTGTTAGAAAATGAAAGATGGGCTGTGACATCGGTGTATGTCCAAGCATTTTGTTCATGAAGGAGGATATGAGAGAGATTTGCGGTGATAATGCGGTCATTGGTGCTGTCGCATTCAAATTCTTAAAGAGGACCTTTGGAAAAGTTAGCGGCCGAATAGAATTTAATCAGAGTGAAGAATCCAAATATATAATGTTTGATGAAACAAATAAACAGTGGAGACAAAGTTTCCATGTACTAAAAATGGCATTCTTGTTTTTGATATTTGTCTTTTAGATGAATCAAGTAAGATTGTCCATACATCCAACTCATTTGACCATCTTATATTCATATTCATTTAACCTATGGAAATACACATGCACGTACAAATACATACACGAACGCAATAAATTCTCCAACAATAATAATTTCAATAGCCACGAAACTTTATAACATTTAAGGGTTAATTAAGAATACATCCCTGTACTATTGCTCAATTGAACATGAACCCTTTGTAGTTCTGTTAGTTGTAGATAGACCCTTAAGTCAAATTGCTCTGTCCTTTTTGATTAAATTGTTTTTTTCCCACAAATAGCCATCATGGAGGTAAAAGAGTCACAAAATTCACCAATGTATCTATATTTAACAATAGAACTACAGGAGTTCAATATGTAATTAGGTGATACTAAGGAGGGTTTATCCATAAGTAACCCAAATTTTTAATATAATGTAAAAAAAAAAAAAGTTAAGGGGCTGCTTGGTTCGCAGCCACATGAGAAAATAGTCACCTATTTTTTATCTGTTTTGTTAGAATAAAAAAAATAGGGAAAGAGGGTCTACATGACCCACACTTAGAGATGATTATAGTGCATGCAGCGGTCCCCTAAAAGCTGAAAATCTATTTCGAGTTGTTTCGAGAAGAAATAGGCTAAAAATAATAAAACAGTAAACCTTACGCGTGATGTTTTCAAATTTTTTCTTAAAACCACCAAAAAAAATGGTTACCATGTAATGAACCAAACATGCCCTGAGACGAAGAGAGACGCGGCTACAATGTCTAAAAAAGAACCATCAAACTTGACTTTCCCTCGTCTTGCTCTTCCACGCTTCCACTGCTCTGTTCATCTCCTCCTCTGCTTCCTTCACTAACGAATCCAAATCCAAGCTCAAGTTATTACAATCCAAACTCAAATCCAAGCTCAAGCCATAATTATAATCCAAACCCCCACCAACTCCCCTCATCTCTGCTCTCCAGCGCTTCGCTTCCAACATCCTAAGGAACTCATCCTCAACCTCCTCAGCATCGAGCTGCTCAACGCTGTTCATCTCCCTCTCCAGACATGGCCTCTCCTCTTCTGGGTCTTCAAACTCTTCTCCGTCGATGTTCCTCAGGTCGTCAGAGGGAGGATGTCGATGCCTGGGATGAAATATTTCCTTCTCGATTGTTATGGAGCTTTCACTTTCTTCTTCTTCGCTGTCTTGTGGATGGTCAAGTTTTCTGGTTGAGTAGTTCTTGATTGTTATGAATCCTGGTCGGGATCGAGATGAAGGAGTCCTTCGGATTCTGAGCATTTTCAACTTGGGGAGGCATGAGAAGCACTTGATCTTCTTACTTGCTTCTGTAAATTTTTGTAGACCAAATAAGATTATCAGGAGGATTGAATTGTAGGAAAATTGTCAGTTCTTTAGAAAAATAGCATAAACATTTTTGTTAGAGAAAATTGTGAAGAACTTCTGAAACCGAAGAAAAATATCACCAGCAATTTGAATTGTCGCTAATGGTGTCAGTGTCTTGGAAAAATGTACGTCTAAAATATCCTTAATTATATCTATCAGTCGACACGATTCATGAAGGTAGAACAGAAGATATAAAAACCGCATAAGAGTAAGACTGTCCACAATATGACTAATGACTAAGTGCGAAATGCGTGACAATTTATCCTAAGGACATCCTAAGGACAAATTTTCAAAACGATCCCTTTTGCAATTTTATTCCCAAAAAACGATCCCTTTAATTTTTATTTATAAAAACCGACTTCGTTTCAGCTTCAGCGTTGAAACCAGGTCGGTTTTTACAAAAAAGTTCCAAAACTTTACGGGAGTTGAACTCCCGTGAAGTTTAGCAGTTTTTAATTAAGTTGATAAACTTCACGGGAGTTGAACTCCCGTAAAGTTTCGGAACTTTTTTTGTAAAAACCGACCTGGTTCAGCGCTGAGGCTGAAACCAGGTCGGTTTTTACAAATAAGAGAGAAGTGTGTTGTTTTTTTGAAAATAAATTTGCAAAAGAGTTTGTTTTGAAAATTTGTCCTTTATCCTAATTGTCGTCGGATGTAGTTTGGGAAAAAAGCCCATGCTAGTTTTGCATAGTAAGAAAGCTGGTCGTTTGGCACAAAGCATCTCAATATGGTAGTTTTTCTAAAATTTACCCAGAAAAAGAAATAGAGATCGAGTACACGCTTACCATTCTTCTCAGAGTCATCTTTACCAGCTTCTTCTTCTTCTTCTAACATCCTACAATACACGCTCAAACTCAAAACCCCTCCATTACCAATCCCCTCAAGATCGAAGCTCACCAACTTCCCTCCATTTTCAACATTCAAATCCTCAGCCAACACAGCCTCACTCAAGTCAATCTTAAACCTACACACATCACAGTCCAATGAAACCGACACGATGACCCCCTTCAGCACCGAACAGAGATCCTCAATTCTACTGCAGTGGTAAAACAAGACCTCATCAAAGGATGCATAGCCTTCACAAACCTCAACTGGGGATGTTTTCTCTTCTTTATTAGACCCTTTAAATTTCCATCCTACAGTGAGTAGTTGGCCATTGGTCATTAGAGGTAGGCCGCGGATCCGGTGGACATGGAGGCACACGGCCCACTGCGATCTCTGTCGATGCTTCCAGAAGCAGAGTCGGCCCTTTGTCGGCTCCGGCGAGCTCTTGGGGGTTTCTAGAAGCCTGGCAATGTGAAGGTTGTTGTTCATTGTTGGCTTATAACTGACAAGGGATGGTTAATTAAGAGAGAAGGATGGAGGTTTATAGGAGTAGTGATGATTTGTCAAGAGAGAAAAGAGGGGACAGAGAGTTGGAAAGTTAAAAAGTTTTCTAAGTGTTTGCAATGTTTAAATAAAGAGTGACATGAGTGAAGTTGCAGGTTCCTAGCTTTTAGGCTGTGTTTTCGTAAAAGGAAATAAGAAAGAACTCTTAGGCTGTGTTTGATCATGGAGATAAAAAAAGGAAGAAAACCCTTCAAAATAGTAAACATTTTTATGTACATTCAAGATGTAATGCAGATAGCTACTAAGAGAAATTACTCAAAGGTTTAAAAAAAAAAAAAGAAACCTATAGAGGGTCAAGCATTTCACTAATTCAATCAATGTGTTGTTGGCGACGGAGTTAAAATATTTTACCTGAGGGGAAAATATTGGGTCATGAAAGAATCATGAAGGGCAATATAGCAGCAAGATTTCATCTTCATACAACAAAACTGTACATGCTCATACCAAAACCATGTGCAAATCTCCACGCTGCAAATTCTCGTTGCATTTATTCAAACTGGTTTAGATTTCGCTATTGAAATATGATCTCAATTGTAATATGAGTTTTCATTGCAAACTGGCTTAGAAGGGTACTATAACTGGCACTTCACCATGGATAGTTGAAAGTTGAAGGAATACCCTCCAATTCAAATAAGTGCTAGCTCGAGGACTAATTTCAAACAACTTCTATGATTGGGACACCTAATTGCAATTTCAATGATTTGGGAAAACTAATCTCAAATTATAAAAGGTTTGAGGGACTAATTATCGAAATACAAAAGGACTGAAATATATCCTTCCTATTTTTTTTCCAGCCCCTTTGGATATTATACCAATTTAATAATCACAGGACTCCTATATTATACAAGGGAGTACCAGCCATTGTCTTCAAACCTGCATCCTATAAACCAAACAAGATATATAAAAGGTTACAGAGTCTATAAAAGGTTACAGAGTCTTCAAACCTGCATCCTATATGTTAAAGTAAGAGAGAGAATCTTGGGTAAATTTCACTTGAGTTGAATATTGAGTGTGCACATATATTTATACAAGTAGAGGAGTGTGAGGTTTGTTCTCACAAGCAATGTGGGACTAAAAACCACTACAATACACTATTATCAACAGCCCCCTTCAAACTAATGTTGGATCAAACAAAGTGAGTTTGCGTACAAGAAGCTGGAACCGATGAACAGGTAAGGCCTTTGTGAAGAAATCTGCAAGCTCGTCAGCGGATGAAACATGAGGAAGTAGAATTGTCTTGTCCTTGATAACTTGGTGACGGACAAAATGAGCGTCGATCTCAATATGTTTTGTCCTTTCATAAAATACTGGATTATTAGCAATCTGGATGGCACTCTTATTATCACAGTAGAGAGGAGTAGGAGTCGTAACAGAAATGCAGAAATCATTGAGAAGGCGACGAAGATGAATAATCTCTTTAGCTGTTGTGGACATTGCACGATACTCTGCCTCAGTACTGAAAAGAGTAATAACATCTTGTTTCTTACTTCGCCAGGAAATAAGGGAATCACCAAGAAATATACAATAACCTGTGGTAAACTTTCTGGTAGTTGGATCACCAGCCCAATCAGCATCAGAATATGCACAAAGCTCTAACTTAGATGTAGCAGAAAACAAAAGAGAGCGAGTGCTAGTACCCGGGAGGTACCGAAGAATCCGTAATAAGACAGCATAGTGTACAGAACGTGTGGCACTAACAAATTGACTGACAATACCAACAGCATGAGAGATATCTGATCGAGAGATGCACAAATAGACCAACTGGCCAACAAGATGTCGATATCGGGTAGGATCGGATAGAGGCTCACCGTCAGTAGAGCAAAGTTTGACATTCTGTTGGAGTGGAGTATCGACAGTTGCATTGTCAGTTAGCTCAGCTTGATTTAGAATATCTGAGAGATACTTCTGTTGAGACAGTAATACACCCCGCGGGCCTTGAAAAATTTCTAGACCAAGAAAATACCGAAGGGATCCAAGTCCTTTATGTGGAACTGTTGTTGAAACTGAGATTTTGCGTATTGTATACCTGCCATATCATCACCTGTAATGATCATATCATCTACATAGATGAGTAATAAAACTCTGCCAAGCGATGTAGTACGAACAAACAGAGAAGCATCTTGATGACTTTCTATAAAGCCCGCTTTGAGCACGACATCGCGAAAACACTCAAACCAAGCGCGGGGTGCCTGTTTGAGACCATAAACAGCACGGCGAAGGAGACATACATGTCCTAGAGGAATATTTGACCCTGGAGGCGGTTGCATATATACTGTCTCTGATAAAGAGCCATGAAGAAAAGCATTTTTAACATCCATCTGGTATAAGGGCCAACGATGAGCAGCAGCGACCGCAAGGAGAGTACGAACAGTGAGCATCTGAGCAACAGGAGCAAATGTCTCCTCATAATCAATACCTTGTTGCTGAGTAAAACCTCGAGCCACTAAACGAGCTTTTCGACGTTCAATGGTGCCATCAGGATGAAATTTGACCTTATAAACCCATTTACTGCCAACAAGAGAGATCCCAGGAGGACATGGAACAACATCCCAGGTATGAGTTTGCTGAAAGGCTTGAAATTCCTCAGCCATAGCCTGTCGTCACTCTGGAATTTGAACTGCCTCTTGGAATTTGAACTGCCTCAAATATTCAAAGTTAAAGTTTGGTGCTGATTTTCTTTGGTTTCTAGCATTTGGATCAGATGGTCAGTGTTGTGCGCCGTGGAAACCCGATTCGACAAAATCAATAGCACACACAAGAACCAAAATAGATCACAATAACCACAAGCAACCCAATCACAGCAAGAACACAAGATATACGTGGTTCGGCAATGTGCCTACGTCCACGGGGCAAGAAGGGGAGAGTTTTACTAATGGAAATCAAGGGGAATACAAATTAGGGTTATAAATCTTACCAAAAACCCACAAATAAGCCCTCTTAATCTCTTTAAATGGCTCCAACAATAGAAGCCCCAAATCTCCTCTTTCTGCTGCTCAAAATCCTCTCCCTTAAACCCTAAAATCGAGTTAAGGGTATTTATACAACTCCTAAACGAAACGGGTCTGGAAACAGAACCCAGGCCCAAACCGCTTCGGCGGTCGACAGCCACGGTCGACCGCGATCCATCGCGGATCGCGGTCGACCGCTCTCAACGCCAGAATATCTCCCAGCTGCAGAAACTTCGCCGAGGTGGAGATTTGTAGAATCAGGCTCAGGATTCAAGCAGACAGGGTGGCGGTCGACCGCCACGGTCGACCGTGTTCGTGCATCACGCTCACTATGCGTCTAGATCAGTGGCGGTCGACCGCGACGGTCGACCGCGGAGAAAACAGAAACTTCTGCGGTCGACCGCCACTGATCCAGACGCATAGTGAACACGGTGCACGAACACGGTCGACCGCGATGGTCGACCGTCACCCTGTCTGCTTGAATCCTGAGCCTGATTCTACAAATCTTCACCTCGGCGAACGTTTTGCCAAAACTGAGCCGACACCAAAACACCCCCGATCAAATCTCAACTCATACAACCGGCTGCATCTGCAAGACTTCCTACGTATCCTCTTGTCCAAGGAATCAAGTCGAACGTAGTTCATCCAAATGGCCGCCAATGGCCTCAACAATGAAGAATGTTCAATAAGTTCAAACAATGACTAAACTTCACACTTGGTATAACTTTGGTCAATATATCAGCAGGGTTGTCCTTAGTGTGGACCTTCTCCAACGTGACATCACCATCATCCAATACATCACGTACAAAGTAAAATCTGACATCAATGTGCTTCGTGCGTGCATGATAGACTTGGTTCTTCGCCAAATAGATAGTTGACATACTATCACAATATACCTGAATGGTCTCCTGTGCAATCCCCAAATCATGCAACAAACCATGTAGCCACAAAGCCTCATTTACTGCTTCAGTCACTGCCATATATTCCGCCTCCGTAGTAGAGAGCGTCACTGTAGACTGAAGAGTGCATCTCCAACACACCGGTGCACTAGCCAATGTAAAAACATAACCTGTAGTGGACCGACGTTTGTCAAGATCTCCGGCATAGTCTGAATCCACGTAGCCAATACAATCCTGCCCTGTCTTAACATTCTTCACAAATATCAACCCAACATCTACGGTATCCTTAATATACCGTAGAATCCACTTCACGGCCTCCCAATTCCCCTTCCTGGGGTTGTTCATGTACCTAGATACCATGCTCACGGCCCGTGACAAATCTGGCCTAGTACATGTAGGCGTATAAAATTGCCTATAGGTCCCACAATACAGCTCGACGACGCCGATTCAACAAATGAACCATCGGGCGACGTATATAAGCACGACTGTTATCCCGCCAACGTCGAAGCTAAGCCATACGCAACGGAGCAGGTTAACGAGGCGACGAAGCCAATAAATCGCACCCAAGCAGTGGAATGCATCCTCTCGCACGCGGAATCAAACCAACGTTTCGGGGAATCACCGAGTCATCTAAACAAGAGTGAACTCGGTGATATAACGATCGAATCAAGATTGGTTTCGGACTCGAACTCAGAAGTGGGTTTACTGCCAAATCAGGAATCGGATCAAAACGAATCGAATCCGAACAAGTCAACCACACAACCGAATCGAAGTCCAAATCAACAACGAATCGGAACCGGAAACACCGGAAAACCCGAACGACGGAACCAAAATGCCCGAGGTGGCTCGGCCCAAGCCGAGCCACCCTGAGGTGGCTCGGTGGCCGAGCCACCCTAGGGTGGCTAGGCACTGTTCTGTGCACGGGGCACAGTTTTGAGCGCCTATAAATAGGCCTTGTGCTCATTTGTTTCGGAGGTTGGAAATTTTGGAGAGAGGCGAAGCCCTGCTGGATTGAAGACTCAGATCTAAACAAGATTCAAACATCGAAGGCTTAGGAGACTTGGACTTCCAGATCCGGTGCTCAACGATCGTCAACGCCAAATAAGGCAGGAGTTCGAGAGGATCGGATCTTCAGATCTACACGATCACACTCCGGATCTAAGCTTGGTTCTTAGATCCCGAGATTCGAGCGGTTGTTTCCTTGGCGAAACAATCCCTCCCGGCTATTATCTCCCTTTGTGGAATAATACCCGTCATATCGTGTAGATCCGACCGGGTCGAGATCACGCGGTGGTCCACGGCAAACAACCCCGGCGTAGGCAAAGAACCCACACAAAGCGAGTGACCGCATAACAGGAGCTCGCGATTCGTTCGACATAAAAGGAAACAAATTGTAATCTTTCTTTTTCGTATTTTGATTTTCATTGTAACCGGCTCTTATAAAAAGACCGGATTTCTGTAATCGATAAACTATTACGAAAGTGTACAATGATATCAATGAAGAAAGGCACAAATTTTCCCGTGAACAGTACATACCATAGCATACATCAAGCTACCCACTGCACTGGCATATGGAACTTTGGACATGTAGTCCCGATCCTCCACTGAAACTGGTGACATCAAAGCTGAAAGCTTAAAGTGGGGAGCAAATGGAGTACTCACCACCTTGGTATTGCCCTCAAAACTGAATTTCTTGAGCATCTTCTGCAAGTAACTCCTCTGTGTAAGCTTCAATCTTCCCTTCACCCTGTCTCGCTCAATCTCCAAACCCAGTATCTTCTTAGCCTCTCCCAGGTCCTTCATCTCAAATTCAGATGACAGCTCCTTTTTCAATTTCCCAATAGTTGAAGTGATCCTGAAAGCTATGAGCATATCATCAACATATAATAACAAATAAATGTGCTCACCATCCTGTAGCTTGCACATATACACACATGGGTCATAAGGGCTCCTCGTGTACCCTTGGCCAATCATAAAGCTATTAAATCTCTTGTACCACTGTCGCAGTGATTGCTTCAGTCCATAAAGAGGTTTCTTCAATTTACACACCAAATTTTCCCTTCTGTAGCTTAAAACCCCATAGGTTGTGTCATGTAGATCTCCTCATCTAAGTCTCCATGTAGAAAGGCTGTCTTCATGTCCATTTGGACCAAATATAATTCCAGCTGTGCCACCAATGCCAAAAGAATCCGAATCGACGAATGCTTCACAACGGGTGAAAACACCTCGTTGTAATCAATGCATTCAAGCTGTGCATACCCCTTGGCTACCAATCTGGCTTTGAACCGAATGTCCTCAATAGAAGATCCCTCATTCTTAGCATACACCCACTTGCAACCAATGCCTTTCTACCCTTAGGTAGCTTTGCAAGTTCCCAAGTGTCATTCTTCTGAAGAGATTGCATCTCCTCCTCCATAGCATTCCTCCACCTAATAGAATTAGGGCTGGACTCTGCATCCCTGACTGTGACAGGAATCA
Organism: Asparagus kiusianus; assembly: GCA_022839385.1. Classification (NCBI taxonomy): domain Eukaryota; kingdom Viridiplantae; phylum Streptophyta; class Magnoliopsida; order Asparagales; family Asparagaceae; genus Asparagus; species Asparagus kiusianus. The sequence continues at coordinate 75,712 of BQKN01062022.1, forward strand.
AATCATCAACAACCTCCATAGATAAAGCATATGTCACCATGACATCATCATATCTAGCTGGCCGACGAATCTCTCTCCTCTGTCTATCTGCTGCGATGGACCCCTGAGCATGACCCTGCTCCTAAGCCTCACCATCCACTGTATCCTTCAAATGCCCGACTATCATCTAATCTCCTTCCAGTGTCACCTCTGTAGGAGTCTCAATAGACACAGTGCTGACTGGAGTGGGTGGAGTCACATCATCCTTCACCTGCTGCGATATCCCTCCTGTCTGATCTTTCTCCACCCGCTGAGGAACTCGAGGCTTCATCATGTACGCCTCATCAAATGTGACATCTTTGGTAATGATCATCTTCTTATATTGTGGATCCCATAATTTGAAGCCTTTGACACATTCTCTAAATCCCACAAACATAGCATTCCTCGCTCTCGGATTCAACTTCCCATCACTAACATAGAAATAAGCTGGACACCTAAATATCCGTAGAGTCTCATAATCACTAGCCACAGAACCAGACCAACGCTCCATAGGAGTCTTCCCCTCTATCGCAGTGCACGACAACCTGTTAATGAGATGGCTCGCATAAACTAATGCCTCGGCCCAAAAAGATCTAGCCAATCCACTCTGCGTCATCATACATAGCATCTTCTCCAGCAAGGTATGGTTCAGCCTCTCTGTCACCCCATTATGTTGCGGCGTCTCTCTAACTGTGAAGTGTTTTCTAATACCGTGATCCCGGCAAAACTACAGAAATGGATCACTCTTATACTCTCCACCATTGTCTGAACGAAGAGTCTTCACCTTTCTACCTGTCTGCAGCTCCACTTTCTTCTTCCACTCCATAAATATATCCAGGACCTCATGTTTATGTTTTATGATATATACCCAATTCCTCCTGGAATAGTCATCAATGAAAGTGATAAAATAATTTGCCCTACCAAGCGATGTGTGCTTAGAAGGGTCTCAAACATCTGTGTGAATGTAGTCTAATATACATTGGGTGTTGTGAATTGCGGTGCCAAACTTCACTTTAGTCTTCTTCCTAAGAATGCAATACTCACACAACTCCATCTTGCAGGTCTTTGCACCTTTCAATATCCCCTGTTTTGCCAATGACTGTAGGGACTTTTCACCTGTGTGTCCAAGCCTCATTTTGCCATAGTGTGATAGTGTCCTCCTCTGTGGTGATAGAAACAGCCAGACCCCCTGTAACTGTCTTACCCTTCAAGTAGTATAGGTTGTTTTCCCTGACACCTCGCATCACCACCATGGACCCCTTCATGACCTTCAAACTAGCATCCTCTAAAATCACTCTATAGCCGGATGCCTCCAAAGTCCCAAGAGAGATGAGGTTCTTCGTCAACTACGGCACGAACCTCACTTCTTTCAATTCCCTAGTCACCCCGTCATGCATTCTGATTCTGACTGAGCCAATCCCACTAATAGGACAAACGTGATCGTTCCCCATGAGCACCACGTCTCCTCTCTTCAACTCCTCAAAGTTGATAAACCAATCCCTCCTAGGACAAATGTGAAATATAGCTCCTGAATCAAGCATCCACTCCGTAGAGTCGGCATAACAAACTGACGGCAGTGCTGGACAAGAATAACCGTAAGAATCCAAATCTGAAGTATCGCCAACAACCTTAGCAACATTCACCTCTGAAGCTTGTACAACTTTCCCTCTTTGCTTCCCGGCTCTATCCTTCAACTTTGGGCACTCATTCTTCCAATGCCCCTCTTCTTTACAAAAGGCACATTGATTTCTACCAACACTCTTATGGCCACCCCTATTCTTTGATTTTGAGCGGTTGAATCTTTGGCGGTTTGGACTACGGCCACGAACTGCTAATGCATCACTCGATGCCTTGTCGGAGGGCTCACTATCATTCTTCCTCAGCTCGTAATTTACCAATGCCGAGGTCACCTCCTTGTAGCTAACTGTAGTTCACCCATTTATCATAGTGAGAACAAAAGTACTAAACTCATCATCCGGCAACGAACACAATAGTAACATCGCCTTGTCTTCATCCTCCACCATGATATCTACATTGGCCATATCCGAAATTAGCTTTGTGAAGTTGTTAACATTCTCCCGAATGGAAACTTTCCTCTTCATCTTAAATTGGTAGAACCTCTTCTTCAAGTGAAGCCGATTCTCAATGCTCTTCGTCAAATATTTTTCATTGAGCGTTTCCCACAATCTCTTCGCCGACGTCTCGTTCATCACATCATAAATAAGATCCGACATTAAGCATGACCGAATAACCCCACAAGCCCTACTGTGTATTTTCTTCCAAACCCTATCATCAATCTCCTCGGGTTTCTCTTGAAACTCAAGACTCTCCTCCAAATTTTGTGCATCTAAGGCGTCCATTACTTGACACCTCCATAAACCAAAGTTAATCTTGCCGTCAAACTTTGGAACATCAATTTTAGTATTATTGATGCTCAAATTTTGGATCGCCTTTGTCAAAGCCGACCCCGATGTACTAGTAGCACTTGAACTAGCCCTGCTTGTATTACCCATATTGTAAATCTACTCTTCAAACAAGAACCCAATGTAGGCGTCAAAAAAATACTTACAGACATCCAAATACCACTCAAGACAACATGGAAGAACAATATACACATCATCAGGCAACACACTGCGGCGCGACAGGACATGGTGCCGCGGCTCATGCGCGGCAGCCTATGGTGCCGCGGCTAAGGCGCGGCAGCCCATGGCGTCGCGGCTAAGGCGCGGCAACCTATGGTGCCGCGACTATTTCAAAGGGGGCTACAACGGTTACAAAATAGTTGTATGATGATTTTTTGAAGCTCACGTGGCAGCATATCAGAAATAGAACGTGTGCTGACGTGGACAAGCAGTTAAACCACAAAAAAAGATGGTTAAAGGTCGTGGGAGAACAGTTTCAGACACGATGAAACGTAGT
>BQKN01062022.1:98648-131041 GCA_022839385.1 Asparagus kiusianus
CTTATGATCTCAATAAAGATTGATTAGGGTTTTATCTTATTCTACAGCAACAAAGGAGAAATGTAATATATGAAAACAAAACTGACAAAATGCTGAAATGAGATAACTCGGTGTATGTATCCACATCTGTATGTACACGTGTATGTGTGTACAGGGTAACTGGTGGTTGATGTATTGCTGCAACCCCTGGGGTGACTTCGACTGGTGGTTGATGTGTTGCTGTAACCCCTGGGGTGACTTCGAACTAGTCAAAAGTGATATATATAAGGTGGTTAAACTAGCGGCTCTACATACAGAGCACGTGTATTGCAAAGTACATATAAAATGTTTCTTGCTCATATGATGCACATGCCACACAAACAAATCAATTCTTTATAGTTATAGTAGTAGAGATACATTCTGAAATCACTAAAAAGTATCCTCTTATGATTATAGATTTATCATTTATTAATCAAAGTTTGGGTCATGAATCAGAAACATAATTTATGTAGCAATACTAATTCACAATGAAAAGTGAAGATTATGTGCCCTCGTTAGCCAGTGAATGTTATCAAATCAAATTTGCATACTGCACCAAAATAGACAAGATAACCCAAATTAACAGATCAATTCTATTATGACGCATTAAAAAAAATTAAAAACTAAAGATAAATAAAAATAAATAAAAAACTAAAAAAATAAAAGTAAAAACGAGACACAAAATAAAATGCTCGAGAAACCCATATGTCCAACAAGGATCAGTATGAAATTAAAAATAGTGGACGGGGATAAGATTTAACATACCAAGAAGCCCACAGCTTGCCTCGTGTGTTTAAGTTCATCCCAGGACGAACCAGCATACTGTAAGGTGAGCTATCATTAGCTAACTTTAAAATTTTCTGGTAGCGGCCATAATAGACAATAGCAAACTATTAATAACAATACCTCTGCTTTTGCTTGTCCACACCATAGCTCCAAGTCTGCTAAACCTGACTTTATGTATTCTCCATGGCTGAAGGAGCAACACTCACGACGTAGAAGAAGACTAAAGAAGCATTGAAAAATATTAAATTCCCTCCACCTCATTTATGAAAAACGAAGACAGATAGAGAAGAAGTATCACAGACCTGTTAAAGAGTTGTACGTTGATGAAGGAGAAAAGCTGAGGAAATATTTTTTGAATAAGAGCTGCAGTCACCTGAAAAACAACCAGCCTAATAATAAATCCTCTACCTATTTGAGGAACCAAATTCATTCTTAACTCAAGTTCCACCATAAATCTTACAAAGTTTTCTTGTAAGGTATGTAAAAGTTTATTCAAGCTCTCTGTAATGGTCCGCCAGGGACTTTGACCTTGATTGCCAAACGATTTCCCAGATCCTCTCAACATGTTCGCTTTTGTGGTTCTTGGCGCCTTCACAGAGTCAAACAACAAGCAAAATATTTGAAATCACGGAAACATAAAGCAAGACTCTCAATACTTAAAGCAAAGCAAAGGGCTCGCTAAAAGGAGAAAAAAAGCATATACTTCAAGAATTCTCGTTTCAAATAAGGTATGTAAAAAATTCTGCTGATGGGACCACGTCATTATGTGCTTCTGGTGATTGGAGAAATACAAAAGAGGAAAGTTCAAAAACTGAACAATGCTAGAATGTATTAATGAAAATAAAAATGTCAATAGGACTACAGGGAAGGAGCGAGGGAGATCTTTATCCAGAAGTGTAAGCTTCAATCATGCCAGTTTACCATAAAACAATGTAATTGAAAGGTTAGAGCAACATGCTTAATCGCAAATTGTCACAGGTACACTTCAAAACACGTTGAAGGGAGCTTGACAGAGCATTTTAGTGGAACGTGCATATGCAAATTTAAAGCAACTAGCACCATATACAGAACATTTTGCAAATCATGGGTAAGAAACTTTATCAAGTGCCCCCAAAAAAGTATATCATTTTTCAGATGCACAATCTAAATACCAAAGAATAAAGTAATCAAAATCATGAACAAAGCACACACAGACAAACAAAAAATGCAAGTAGCATTCAGCTCCAACTCATCTTGCAAGGTAGGATCACTTTCTCCAACCACCTTAGATTAATATTTTTTTAATTTTGATGCAGCGTGAACTTAATTCTCCAGGAAAGTTGTACTAGACCATGATGCCATTCATACCTGAATACAGAGAGAAATTAAGGGAGCAATCTCCTTTTTTGTATTATCACGGATCATTCCGAATATCTTCTCCACATAAGCTGTGAGCTGTTCTTTGAAAAGCAAAGCAGGGTACTTGGCTTCAACATGGCGTACAACGCTCAGAGCATCAAAAGGAAGGTTTGAAGATGAAGACATACGGAAGCTCTATAAGAAAATTTCATGACATGGTGCATATTCAGTTGTAGAGAATGAAGTACACATGAATGCTTTCGAGAGGAAAAGAATTCCGTTGTTACAAGGTTATCACATACTTGAGTCATTCTCCCAAACAGTGATGTCGGTTGGGGAGGTCTCCCAATACCTGCTGCTTTAACACTTTTCTGCAGTATGAACAGTAAAGTAGATGCATTTGACAGCCAATAAGAAAGATGGTCGTTCATTTCCTCCTGCTGATCATAAGAGGGAAAAACAAAGAATTTTCAACCCATAATTCACCATGGCAGATCACAGTATTATTACAATTGTATACATACTATGAATGAAAGTCAAGTTTTTCAAATCCTTTTGCTTATAACCATGTTACACTTCTTTTTGGAGGAAACCCAAAAACGAAATGAAAGGACATTCTCCTAACACATTATGTGAGAGACTAGTAGGTAAACAATGTCAATTAAAAGTATACGGACAAGGGGTATGTATACGTGTGTGTAAAATGATAAATCATGTTTACCCAATCACAATTACAAGTTAAAGAAACACAATGAAGCGAAAATGACCAGTGATAGGTCACCTCCCATTGATAAGGAAGCTTAAACTAGGATAAGCTTATATTAGCCAGGAGGAGGGAATGGCATAATACCTCAATCTCAGAACCAATCATCTGAATAAGTCGATCAAATACACTAGTTCTTTCAGCTTCAAAGGACCTCCAATGAAGCAGACATTTGTATATGGTAATTGCAGCCACTGGTTTTCCTTCACTAAACCCAATATTTTGAACAACACAATTGAGAAGGGCATCAACATTCTCCGGTGTAGAAAACACCTAACAGAAAAACAAAACATTTATAATCCAAAAGCATTATACACCACTGAAATGACTTTGCACAGATACTGTCTAAAACATACAGGTTGTGAATCAACATGGGATCTCCTTAACCTAGAGTCAGATTTTCCATAACTCTTAGTAGCAGGAGGTGCACTATGAGGATCCTGCAAAAAATAGAATTAACATGATGCAGAATAGGATCCACATAATTGTTATATGTGTGTGTTAAATCAAAAGTCAGAATACAATATTGGATGCAAGTTTCAAACCTTATGTTCATCAGCAAGATGATGACCATTCTCCAAATTCTGCAGAAGTCAAAAGCCAATAGGCATGAAAGGCACACAGAGAAGAAGAGTAAAAAGGTTAACAAATAATAATAAGGATTACATTTTTTCCAGAAGGTGCATGTGATAAATGTGCAGACATGCGTTGCCGAAGAATTCTATCTTCAGTTTCCAAATTAGATAATTTTTCTTGAAGCCTGCGATAAGTAAAGATTCAATTGTTCAAGAAAAAGAATATGTAAATGATTATATATTCAGTATTCATATTTAGAATATGTATAAACTAACAGTGACTGTAATATGGCAATGATAATTGATCATAAAAGTTTAAGTTTGGGCAAGAGAATAAAATAACCTTTGCATCGCACTGCTCAGGTCGCGTATCTTTGATTCAGCCTCCAAAGCCTGCTTAAGCCTTTCTTCACTAACTTTGGATGTCTCTTCATACTTTTTCTCAGTTTCATCAATCTTCTTTTCAAGAGAACTCACCAAATCCTGCAACATTGTCATGGAGGATGAAGTTATATAAGATTAGCTGAATTGGTGCATAATCTAACTCACCGGCTTAGACAATTTTCACATGCATAAATAATGACCCTCCAAACCCATGTTCCTCTAGATGATAGCAGCAGTCACAGCTCAGAAGCATACTCTTGTCCTCATGATGATGACAGAGAAAAAAACATTATATCAGGCTCACCTTAAGCTTTTCATTTTCAGCAGTGATTTGATCAATCAAAGCTGTATCAACAACAGGGAGCTCTTTTATGATGGGAACAGCTTCTTCAGCAGCCTTTTTAGCAGACTCTCGCTCCTTTACCAGCAGGTCTTTAGTTTCTTTAAACTGCAGTAGCGTCTCCTGTAGCGAAGACTGCAACTTTGCATTTTCTTGTGTTTTAGCTTCCTCCATGTCAGCCTAATAAATAATAAATAGAGAAATTGCCTTAAGAAGATGATAAACAAAGCACATAAGGTAATCCTCAACCCACCTGACGGGTTCTTGAACTATATGGGAGATTGTCATCAACTTGTAATAGTTGAACAAACCTAAAAATTGAAGACATCTAGTTGCGAGAACCTGATCTAAGAATTAACATATGCTGCAAGCAACTCTTGTTCTATGAGTCATCAGTAAATCTCGTAAATGATATACACATTAGACCACAAGGCTTGGAATAAATATATGGAAAATAATTATAAATTGTTAGTATTTTTCTTAGCCTCTTTTCATGAATAAAGCAAATATCGTAGGGGGCAGGAAAAGATGGGAGAGGGAGGGAGGGATGTGATGTGTTGAAACTAGTCAGTATAAAATTGAAAAGGCACAAGTAATAAATTCAGAAAAATAAATAAATTACATTCGCTTTGCTGTTCTCCCATCGTGAGAAACATATGCTCCTTGCTCTGAAACCTTTGAGCAACTTTGCTTTATCAAGGTATAAGGCAAACTTCATAGTGCGACCCTAAATTCATGGTAACCAGTGAGCAACAAAGTTCTTGCTCGTGACAACTAGAATTGACTCCCGACTTCTGCTATAAATAATATTTAAAAAAAGATAGAAAGGTGCTTGTGACTGAGCCGCCAGGGAGCTCAGATTAACCCAAATCTGGGGATGGATCCGTAGACAGTCTGTGAAAGGCGTCAACTAACTTTAAACGCTAATTGAATGGAGGGACTGAACTTTTTAAGTGGTGAAATCCCTATGTACAAAAAAGGTAAGGGGGACGTAATAATCCTACTCTTGGACTTGCTATGTATGAGTGCTTTCTTGACTTCATTGACATAGTTATGGTCACGGCATGGCTAAGGGAACTTTGTCTTGTATGTTAAGAAGGTGTTAAGTAGAACTGTTCATTTCTACATTCACTTCTCTCCTAGTACAGGTGAAAGGCTGGTAGATGATTGATAGCCAAATCGATAGACTGCCTAGCTCTGCTTAGTGTCTGTTTCCTGTGTAAGTGAGTTTTAATGAGATTGCAGCTAGAGAAAAGAGGAAGTCCTCACCCATCTACACTTTCAAATCACACTCATGACTTATACTAGTTACTATCAATATCAATTATAACTTCTTCCACTTAACGGTAGAATACAAGCTAAGAAATGAAGGGATGACTATAGTGTAACACCCCGCCCCGGAATCCCGGAGTCGGTGCGCTATTAGATCTGATGGACTGGCCTCACAAACCACCACATGTCTTTTCAGCACGTTTTGTCCTCACTCACGCGCTCCCTAGAAAACTTCCCAGGGGGTCACCCATCCTAGAATTTCTCCAGGCCAAGCACGCTTAACTTTGGAGTTTCTAAGAGTTGGGTTCCCGAAAAGAAGATGCATCTTGGTGGTATGAGTATTCCAATCAAATCTATCAATACTAATCACATCACCCTCTCAAGGGTTGGGGTATTACATATAGACAAGAATAACAAGAGGTGTATATACCCTGATGCGCTTCTCCAGCTGTAGCCGCCATGTAAGTTCCTCCACTTGTTTCTCCAACATAGTTTTGGCAGCTTGGAGAGCACCAGTTTCTTTTGCCGCCTGAAGATAAGAGCAAAGAAAATGAACAGGCTAGATAATTAACTGAGAGTTCATTTCTATGAATGAATATCTCATCACCGAAATACCACTTAAAGGACAAAGCATGACTGCCAAAAATAGAAACAAAAAGTGAAGGTCACGCATACTACAACAGCAACAAAGCTTTTATCCCAAAGTGAAGGTCACACATAGATATACATAAAATGGGGCCACGGCAGACATTTTAATCAGACCTAGAGTGCCTTGACAATTTCCTTTGCACTTTTAGATAAAGATCTGAAACTCTTAAAAGACACCAAAAAGAGACTGTTAATTGAAAAAAAAAAGAATTTATCAAAACAAAGCTTACCATTTTAAGCTTTCGTAACTCTTTTCTAGCAATCCTTCCTCTCCAAGCACATTGTGTAGTGATTGCTGATTTTCTTATCTTAGAATAATGTAATTGTGCCAGGTACCGACGGCAACAACTCTGGAAAAGCATGCCATGAATAAGTAAAAGGCATGTGCAACATAGAAAATGTATGTACTGATCAAGCAGCTCGAACTTGAGAGGATCACCAAAAGTAGTTTTTTCTTTTTTTGTGGGTGGGTGGGTGGCAGGGCGGGGGGACATAGATAAACCATCTGCTTTTCTTCTAACTGTTCATAATTTTGTATTTCAAGAATAGGCAGCAACAAAAGTTATGGTCATAGTTTCCTAATAGTATTCACTACTTCTGCTAGCTTCTTGTTAATGTGCAATCGATAATTTGTACAAGTGCCCACAAAAGACGAATTTATATACCTGAATGGTAATTGCAGCTATTCTTTGACGCCTCAAGTAAAGTTCTTTACGAGCAGCCATCCCACGAAATCCAGTTTGAATAACAATGGATGAAAAATACAGATCTTTGTAAGTTTTCCTTGAAAAATGCATACGGAAATATGTTTGGATCCTCAAAGATGCAGCTTGTCTGCACATATTTTCATAAAGATCCCGTGCAAGTTGTCCTTCAAAAGAAAAATTATTTCAGATATAGTTACTATTAGCTAGACAATGGCAGTGGAATATTAATGACAGCAATGACAGCCAGCGTGATCGTTGCTAGAACAAATTACCTCTGCATACAGCTTGAAGCTGTATAGCTGATTTTTGCATTAAAATGAAACGTTTTCGAGCATAATAGGAGCAGAATTTTCTTTGAATGATGCTAGCCGATCTTCCCAACACAGCATTCCTAAGAGCATCCAGTTCAGCCATCTGACCAGCCCGAAGAAAAACCTTTGTTTTCCCTAGCTAGAAAAATAAAAATAAAAACCATGTCATCAATCAACTATATGGTGCAACATATGAAGCATGTAAACCATTAAAAAATAGTCCACACCAACACTATACTTCAATGATGAGTGTTACTACAGTGACTATAATTCCCCCACACCATTCACCAAATTAAGACAGCGCTTATATTTATTCACTACAGTGACAATTGAATGTCATATTAGTATGAAGTTCATAAACCTTCCCCTGGACCCATTTGAAAAAGTCTCCTTTAAGCTTAAACAGACTAAAACTCCAACCTTCTGCAAGTTAAATGCAATAGACAAACTAAAGTCAGCATCAATTATTACCTCCTGTTCTGTCAGAAGAGTAGCATGCTCAGATAAAATATGTCACCACTACTCATTCCAAGAATACTTTATAGGAGATAGTATGCAAGTATATTCCATAAGTGAGCTTTTAGGAGGAAAATAATTTGTGAAGCTAACCACAAAGAGTTTAGAATTTAGGCTCTGTCATCCTTGTTAGATGCATTTGGTTCTTTTAAATTATAGGTTAATCACCAAATTATGTCAGGCATCCAACTGAAGAAAGCAGAAGAAATAAAGTAATTAAAGTTTAAATGTAGCATCAAACAAGTGAGAGATTAGCAGAAAAGTGGGCATCAATATTTATAGGACCATTATATTAGAGGGTTCAGACTTTAAATCATTTGAACAAACTTTACAGACCAATACACCACCCGTGAGTGATAGTGCGTACATACATACATAAGAAACTTTGTTTTTTAAATTTCCAATCAGTTCTTCATTAAATTTGTTCTTCATCTCTCGATATAAAGCAGCAAATATAAAAAATTTAGAAACTATCTTTTACCTTATTGTACTATTAGTCACAACCTGATTGTAACAAATAAGTCAATGAATGTTGTCTTTTTTGTAACACTTACCTGATAGCCTTCAAGTTCAGCTGCCTCCAGCAGCTTCTTTGAAACAGTGACATCATCAGAACTGCCACAAGGATTAACATGAAAAAGAAAAAGAGAAAAGAAGAAGAAGAAATTACACAAGGAAAAAAGAACTGCCACAAGAGGCATATTAATATGTTCTAAGACATAGCACAACAAAATCCATTCAGCTGCTCATTTTACCAAACTGTACCTTCCTTTGACTGCATTAGGTAAGAGGATGCCAAACCGGTCTATGAATTCATCATATGACCGTCTCGTTGGATACCCAGCACAGCTTATCCTAATTGCCTCCATCACACCCTAAATTACAGAAAACCAAAGGAGACATCGACATACATGAGTTTGTTTCATACAGCTGACTGGCAATAATCTATAAAAAAAGGGAAAAGAATCTCACCCCACATCGAAGTTGTTGGAGAACATTATTATTCTCAAAAATTGATGGCTTCAGCAAATTATTGGGTTTAACACAGCGAATGTAGTGTGGCTCTGTCGCATTTAGAGTTTCAAGGAGAGATTGCAATTGTTGCTACACGAATTAACAATAACTCACAATCATTTTAGGAATAGCATTCATGTTATGAATTAACATGGAAGTATATAGATCATACCTTAAATCTTGAACCTATTGATGAAAACTTTGAAGATTTGGATGAATCGTTGGAAGGAGGCGGGAATAGATTGGATACAAAGGAGCACTTGGAAGCATTTAAAACAGATTGATGCTCTGCAACAACATAATCTTTGTTCTTGTCCAAGAACAGTTCTGTTTGATATGTGACCTGAAATTACAAAAATAGTGCACCAACTTCACTTTTCAGATGGAAGTAGCAAAGTTTATGAGGCATCATTATCTCAAAGGAAAAGTTCATGAGGCGTCATGATGAAATAATTCGTACATCACCAGCATAGTGGCAGATGGTAAAGTCAGATCGTGCCAGTTTTGGTTTGCTGAAGCGTTTGTTGTCTTTAAAAGTCTGATATAGCTTCTGAGCAAACGTTTCATTTGTTGATCTTGGTAATACACTAGAAGGAAAAAAGAAAAATCTCAGTGAATGGTTGGAATTTGACCACCATTGCATATCATATGCATAAAAAGAAACTGATGATCAACAGTTATACATACCAGGTCTCATCCAAAAGCGCGATGATGCCACCCGGTTTCTGGAAGTCAATGTTGAAACATTAAGACAAGAAACATGATTGGAGAGTATTGACTATAACATTAGATATTTAAACAGTGAGCATGCAAGCACACAAACACGCACACATGCACACAAAGGTACACACATAAATAAATATATACATGCACGCTTATTTGTTTTCGAGAAATAACATATTTCTCCAGGTTTTATTGACAATTCCCCCTTTTTTTGAACTATTTAGCAAGCATGTCCTTGTTTTATTTAATAATTAGTAATGTAAAAAATTGTGACAATGGTGAGTTCACGGGTTAAAAAATTGTTCAGCTTTGGCAACATATTACATATAAAATCGCAATTTATTAAAGCTATGACAGTTTTAAGAAGAAGAGTTATATATGTTTTAACTAAACTAGCATCAAAGTGGATACCTTAAAGGGATATGCTTACATTAATTGATAGTTTTAAGCAAGTTTTGTTAGGCCAGGGATTTTTAGCTGATTTCAAAGCGGTCTCTGGTACTCATGGGTAAGGTTTCAATTTAAGTTCTAACCAAAGTAGAATTTTGATGTTGGCTATGGGTCAAACTGTTGCAGCGGAGGGGCTTCACAGACACAGAAAATGTTTATACAAGAGTGGACAAAGAGAACAGTACATAAGGATTTAACGTGACTCGATCAGTATTACCTACCTTCATAGGCGAGAACAGCAGAGAACTTTACTAATCACAAATAAGAAGATTACAAAAGAGGAGATCACTATCTAGAGACTCACACAAAGAAAGAGTCAAATTCTTTCTCTCTCTTATCTCTCTATTCTTCTACGTTCTGATTGCTCTTAAACCATTACACAACCCCTCATTATATAGCCAAAAAATATTAATAAGATATTACATAAGGGTAGTTAGAATTAGGCAGCTGGTTGGTGGGTGTTGAAAAAACTTTCAAAGGCACGTTTAACAAATCTCCACATTGACTTTGAAAATGAAGATATTTTCTTTACTCTTGCTATCTCTCCAAAAGCCTCTTACAGGCTTAACCTTCGTTTTGTCGAACCCCAAGCAATTCTAAACAATGCTCGAACTTACACGAATGTACGGGCTTTGTCAGCATATCTACTGGATTATCTACAGTACTAATTTTCTCAATCCTGATGACTTTAACTTCTCTGATAAAATGATACCTGATATCTATATGTTTGATTCTTTCATTATACATCTGATCCTTCGTAAAATGTATAGCACTCTGACCGTCACAAAATACCGTAGTAACACCTTGGTGTAAGCCGAGATCTTTAACCAAACCTCTCAACCAAATAGCTTTTTTCACTGTTTCTGTCACTGCTATATTCTCTGCCTCCGTGGTACACAAAGCAACCGTCAACTGTAGAATTATCTTCCAACTTATGGCACTATCTGAAGAGAATATATAACCTGTTAGGGATCATCTCTTATCCAAATCACCCGCATAATCTGAATCAGAATAGCCAAGTATTCTGCAATCTGAGTTTGTGTTCCTGCCAAAATACAAATCAATATTATCCATGTACCGACTCACAACACTGACTGCATGTGAAATATCTGGACGGGTACAGACCATCGTATACATGATGCTTCCAACTGCACTCGCATAAGTAACACAAGACATGTACTGCTCCTCCTCAGTCTGAGGTGACAAATCTACTGAAAGATAAAAATGAGTAGCAAGCGGAGTCTTCACAGGCTTGACATCAAGCATGCCAAAGCTCTCCAACACCTTCTTGATGTATTTCTTCTGAGATAGGAATAAACTTCCTTCTCACCTATTCCTGTGGATCTCTATCCTTAAAATCTTCTTTCTTGCTCTCAAGTCTTTCATCTCAAACTCATGTTTGAGTTGAGATTTTAACTCATTGATTTCTGACATATCTTTAGCTGCAATCAACATGTCATCAACATACAAAAATAAATACACAAAAAAAATCATCATTGAGCTTTTTATGATAAACACAACTATCATATTTACTCCTAGAATAACCATGCTCAAACATGAAAGTATCAAATCTCAAATATCACTGCCTCGGTGACTATTTCAACCCATAAAAAGATTTCTTCTACTTGCACACATGGTATTCTTTACCTTCAACAATGAACTCCTCTGGCTGATGCATAAAGATTTGCTCCTCAAGCTCGCTATGTAGAAAAGCTATCTTCACACCAAGTTGCTCAAGCTCCAAATTAAAATGAGTAACCATGATAAGCAACACGCAGATTGAGGTGTGTTTTACAACTGGAGAGAATACTTCATTGAAGTTCACACCTTCGATCTGACTGTAGCCTTTAGCTACCAAGCGTGTCTTATACCTTACAGAATCTGTATCCGGAGCTCATTCTTTCTTCTTAAAGACCCATTTACGTCCCAATGATCTTCTATCCCCTTGATGGCTTCACTAGCTCCTATGTCTGATTCTTGTGAAGAGACTTCATCTCTTCAGTCATCACAATAGTCCAATTTGTAGCCTCATTGCCACTAATAGTCTCCTTATAGGTAGAAGGTTCTGGAATCTCAATCGATTCTGCTATACTCAAAACATAAGCAAGCATGTCTGCGTAGCCTTAAGGAGGTCGGATCTGCCTTTTTGTTCTCTCGGTGGTAATATTATATTGTTGCTCTTGTGGTGTATCAGCATCTAAAATTGAATCTTCCGCAGTATCAACTGGTTCAACATGAATGCCCTCAAGCACTCTCTTTGAAGCTGAGCTCTCTAGCTCCACCTACTTGCTAGACTCCTTTTTAGTACATGTAGTGTTAATAACAAAATCCTTTATCGGGTGAAGCATGGATTTCTCATCAAAAATGACATCCCTACTAATAATAAAGTTAGGTGATTTAGAATCAGAACATCACAATCTATATCCCTTCACCCCAGTAGCATATCCTAGAAAGATAGCTTTCTTTGCTCTAGATTCAAGCTTATCATCATTAACATGAAAATAAAAAGAACAATCAAACACTCTTAAATGAGAGTAATTAGCAGGGACACTAGACCATACCTCTTCTGGAGTCTTGAAATCAATTGCTATAGAAGGAGATCTGTTTATCAAATAACAAGCTGTATTGACTGTCTCGGTCCAAAAGTTTTTTGACAAACCGGCATTAGAGAGCATGCACCGAGCTCTCTCTAAAAGTATTCTGTTTATCCTTTCTGTAACTCCATTTTACTGTGGTGTCTGCTGGACTGTACGATGACGTACAATACCTTCATTCTTACAGAACTGGTCGAACTCTATAGAACAAAACTCTATCACATTGTCGGTTCTGAGACGCTTCACATTCTTTCCTGTTTGTTTCTCAATCATAACATTTCATAGCTTGAAGGTTGCAAACACATCACTCTTATGCTTCAAAGGATACACCCAAACTTTTCTACAATAATCATCAATCAATGTTAGCAGAAAACGAGCTCCACCTTTCGATGGAACCTGAGAGGGACTCCAAACATCTGAATGAATATAATCTAAAGTATCATTGATTTTGTGGACACCGGTACTAAAAGATACTCCATGGTGTTTACCGAAAACACAATGCTCACAAAAATCTAGCTTACTAATTTTCTGACCACAAAGCAGATCTTATTTGCTCAATACATCCAGTCCTCTCTCACTCATATGTCCTAACCGTATGTGTCACAAACGTGTAGTGTCTGAATCTAAATTCTCTAAGGATGACACCACTGCAGCACTTATCACTGTACTACCTTCAAGGATATAGAGGGTATTTACTTT
Source organism: Asparagus kiusianus (assembly GCA_022839385.1). NCBI lineage: Eukaryota > Viridiplantae > Streptophyta > Magnoliopsida > Asparagales > Asparagaceae > Asparagus > Asparagus kiusianus. The sequence goes on from BQKN01062022.1 coordinate 111,787, forward strand.
TTTTCCTTTCATCACAACAAAAGAGCATTTACTTACTCTCAAAACTCCACCTTCAGCCAAAAACTTAAAACCATTTGAGTCAATGATGCCTAAAAAAATGAGGTTCTTCTTTAACTCTGGAATATGATGAACATTGCTTAATATTCTAACAATACCTTCATGGGTTCTAATCTTAATTGATCCGATACCAATAGTCTTGCAAGACATGTTATTTCCCAACAAGACATTCCTAACGTCGATAGACTGATATGTGACAAACCAATCCTTATGCGGACATATATGGTAGGAACAACCCGAATCAAGAACCCACTCATCTTGTGAATAAGTATTAACACTAATTGAAAGAACTTTATGTGAACTAGAAGACTCTTCAGTTACAGTGGCAACTGAAGGTTTCACCTCCCCAGACTTCGACTGTGAATTATCATTTGCTTTGAGCGTTGGACAATTAGGTTTTATATGCATATATTTATAATAGTAATAACGTTTAATATTTTCTCTTGGCCTGGACTTTGGTCTAGACATATTTCTAGACTTGCCTCTACCACTAATACCCTTTTCAGGACGACCACGAGCGAACAAGCCTTCAGCTTGATCCTCTTCTACTACGATAGACACTTTCTGTCTTAATTTTTTTGAATGTAAAGCTGATTTGACATCCTCTAAAAAAAGTGCATCTCTACCGTATAACATGCTATTGACAAAATTTTCATAGGAAGGAGATAATGAACATAACAAGATGAGTGCTTGATCTTCTTCGTCGATTTTAACATCAATATTCTTTAAATCCATAAAAATAGTGTTAAGTTCATCTAAGTGGTCTTTAATCCGCATATATTTCTTCATGCGAAGGGTGAAGAGGCGTTGCTTCAAGTATAGCTTGTTCGTTAGAGATTTCGTCATGTACTAGCTCTCCAACTTGAACCACAAGCCGATGACGGTATCTTCATTTACAACCTCCCACAGTATCTCATCGACCAAACAGAGCTGTATGACATTATACGCCTTCATCTCCAGCTCTTCTTTTTCATCATCGGACATAGATTCCTACAACTTATCCTTTCCGGACAAGACCTAGGACAATCTTTGTACTAAGAGAGCCCTCATTTTTACTCTCCACAAACTGAAGCTGTTTCTCTTATCAAATTTTTTCACTTTGTATTTCACAAAAAACATCTTGAAGCCAACTAAAACAGTAACTGTATTTATGAACAGTAACTGTATTTATGAACAATAATCGTATTTGCGAATAGTTCGTACGTATAAATAGTAACTGTGTGTATGAATAGTAACAATATTTTTAAATAGTTCAGTACTCATGAATAGTACCTAGTGTCTTTAAAGTGTAAATGATAATCTAACTTATTTTCTGATATGGAGGATTCACTTTTAGTGATAGCCACAAAGCATACGATAAGTAGATACACGTACCCTAAGCAGGCTCTGATACCAGTTTGTTATAGCGGAGGGGCTTCACAAACACAGAAGACGTCTATACAAAAGTGAACAAAGAGAACAGTACACAAGGATTTAACGTGGTTCAGTCAGTATGACCTACGTCCACAGGCGAGAACAGCAGAGAACTTTACTAATAACAAAAGAGAAGATTACAAAAGAGGAGATTACTCTCTATCTATAGACTCACACAAAGAAAGTCAAATTCTTTCTCTCTCTCTCTCTCTTATCTCTCTATTCTTCTGCGTTCTTCTGATTGCTCTTAAACCATTACACAACCCCTCCTTATATAGCTAAAAAATATTAATAAAATATTACATAAGGGTAGTTGGAATTAGGCAACTGGTAGGTAGGTGTTGAAAAAACTTTCAAAGACATGTTTAACACAAACAAACTAGTCCTGACTTTATCCCAGTATTGACCTGAACCTACAATGGTATTGACCTGAACCTACAATGGGTAGGATATGAATTTAAGAAAAACCACACAATTCCAAACTTAACCCATCTTGAAAGAGTAATCATGCATACACTCTGTCTTACATATATCATGTCATTTGGCGGAGCTAGCGGGGCAAGTGGTGGCCATGACCCCGCTAGCTTTATAGAAACATATATATAGTAATAGTATAGCTTATAAGTTATTTGCAGCGGGGGGCTTCACAGACACAAAATATCTATACAAAAGTGGATAATAACAACACTGAATAAACACAGTGAAGATAAAGAGAACAACACACAAGGATTTAACGTGGTTCGGTCAGAATGACCTACGTCCATGGGCGAGAATAACAGAGAACTTCACTAATCACAAAAAGAGAAGATTACAAAGGGAAATCACTCTAATATCTCATCAAACTCGCACAAAGACGAGAACACTCAAAGAAAACTCTCTTTTTGCTTTTTCTCTTCAACTTTCTCTTTCTTTTTCTCTCTGTTCTGAATCTCTGTTCGATGCTCTAACCCTTCACCACTCTCCTTTATTTATAGCCTTCAAAAGGGTTGGTGGAACAGTGTTTTGGGTTGGTGGAACAGTAGTGTTTGGTGGGTCAAAATTCAAAGTCACGTATTACAATATAGGTTCTTGTTATAGCAGTCCCCTAAGTCTTATCATATTTCAGATTAGTCGCCAATCATTCATATTTAAAATTATTTTTCCAAATCTTCCTAATCTTTTGTATTTGAAATTAGTTCACTAAATCTAAAAATTAGTCCTCTAAATCTTTCATATTTGAAATTCATCCTCAAACCTTTTACAATGTTATGAAATTAGTGCATTTGTTATATTTACTGTCTAAATTGTTAACCACAATTTGGTGAAAGAACAATTACCAAATTATATTTTTGCAGGAATTTGTTATATTTTTGCAGCATTTTCTTTCCTTCGATAGAAACAATAGTAGGGTTGTTTAGTTTTTCTCTATCTGTTCATTAGAAAAACAAGGAAATGACCAAATTACCAAATCGACCTACATTAACATCAAAATTCACCAAAATAAGGTTCAAAATCAGTGGATTTAAGTCTGATATTGCATAACATTTACCAATTTGTCCTATAAAGCCATTTTTGGGGTTTTGATTTGAATGCATATGAGTATATATGCTATTGCACCAAAAAATAAAATGATGGCAGAAAATTCTCAGCCGCTAATGAGAGGGACTCATTTTGAATCACTTAAGATTTGGGATACTAATATAGAAAAAAGCCCTGTACACAGAGAGATACATCTTGTTTTCATTATTTATTTATTTATTTATTTATTTTGTGTTTCAAGTAGAATAGGGAAACAAAGTTTCAATTTTTGTGGTTTTCCAATAAACGGTAGAATGGTGACATGGGGTTCTTCCCATTTCATGAAGTTTTACATTAAAAAGTAGATATGTGCAATGAGGATTTTATGTTCATGTACATCTACAATCATTTTATAAATTTGATAGTTGAATTTGCTCTATTTCTTCTTATTATTGTTCGAAATAAATTTAGTGATATAATTTATAGTGTATTGTCAATTTCATGGTAAAATTTCTTCCTATCATACATTATATTATTTGATTGATGTATAGTACGACGGTTGCATTTTGCCCCTACCCCCAAAAAAAGTCCTGACTCCACCACTGTATCATGCATAATATTAAATAGAAATAAAAATAAAAATAAATTTGTTATGGTCACAAATTTTCATAACTTTTAAACAATCTAAGTTTCTTTTCAAGATGGTTACTTATCTGGATACTCATGAAAATAGTCAAATTAACATATTTATCTTTATATTTTGAATTTCTATGGACGAAAATACCCACAATTCTTAAAAATAATTTTTTTATATTAATAGCTACCTTCATATTGTCAATTTATATTGACTTATAATCATGTTAGCATTTTATGATGTCATATCTAAACTAAAAGAACTGAAACTTGTATTTTTTCCCCCAAATATAACATACAATAATGGTTGAATAGAAGATGAACCTTTTCAATGAGATCAAGTACATCCTGGTTATCAATGAACTCAATATAACTCCAGTTGATTTCTTCTTTGGTATATTCCTCTTGCTCCATTTTAAAAACATGCTGTTTCAACCAGAAAGAAAACTAGTTACAGATCAATCTGTAGGAATTTCTACAATACTGCTCGCCATAAGAATGATGCAGAAAGAAAAAGATCCGACCTGATTAAAATGTTGTTGCAGTTTTTCATTTGTCAGATTGATACAAAATTGCTCAAAGCTGCAAAAGTAACTACGTTGAGATTAATAAACATGTTACCTTATGGTTTGAGCATACAACCAACAGAAATTCAACAATTGAAAGATGTGTCATAGACTTCCTTTTGAATATAGTTAAGAAAGTACAACAACAGGAACAAGCGTGATGGCTCATTACCATACCCATCGCTATCATAATCATCATCTATCCTTTTTTTCAACAACTTATTCAAAGAGGTTTAACAAACTTTTACAACTGGGTGTCAACTCAATCCTGTGTTTTCGTGCTAAAATCTCAGGAAAGAAAACTACAGACACGAGAGAGCCTCTAGTGTAGAACCTTAGTGGTGGAGGATTTTTTAATTAGAAAGGCTCAAAAGCCTTCTACAACTGGGTGACAACTCAATCCTCTCTGTTTTGGTGATAAAATCTTGGGAAAGGAAACTACAGACAAGAGAGGGTCTCTAATGTAGAACCTAATTTGTGGGGAAATTTCCTTAATTCTTATAATGTTTAAGAACATGCAACCAAGCAACGATGCTACAAATTCTAAGAAGGTTTGTACCTGATAAAAGTTGATGAGTAAGCTTTTTAGGTGTTCAGATGAAGATCAAACATATTGTTGTTATTTTTTTGTCTACTTGATGCTAAAAAACCAAATACTTCATATTTTGTTATTGAGAACCTTGAGTGATGCAGGTTAAATCTAAGAACATATGTTTACCCATCCATCTACAAATATACATGCACATGCATACTAATGCAAGTATGTTTTTTGTGCATATACGCGTCCGTGTGTGTCTATATGGATGGATGGATATACATTTGTATGTGCAAACGTATGGTGTGCATGTTTGATTCTTATCCTTCCCCATAATTTTCAATCTTATGTGATTAACCCTGAGGGTGAGCCTTGGCGCAATGGTAAGGTTGTTGCATTGTGACCTGGAGGACATAGGTTCAAATCTCGGAAACAGCCTCTCCAAAGGGGGGTAAGGTTGCGTATATCTGACCCTCCCCAGAGTCCACAATGGTGGGAGCCTCATGCAGTGGGCCACCCTTTTATGTGGTTAACCCTATCTGGTATGAACTTGATATTGACATTTCGCTCATCAAAACAGTGGTAAATAGGAACATTATTAACATGCAACTCACTCTAGGGTTCCTGTGGTCACCCTAGAAATTTAGGATAAAGGCTCTGTTCTAGTTGTTGTTTATGTACCTCACACTTAGCATGGGCAACAACCAGAAACAGAATAATATAATCTTTTAATTCCAATTGTTGCAAACAACTAGGAATTCAGAAATGGATATGGAAGTATGTTGTTAGTATGTCCAGGATAGAGTTTGAGCAAAAATATCTCACAAAATATCAAAATGATTCTCAGGTTTTAAGTGGGGCTCATAAGGAACTTTACATGATACCGACGACTAAATATCATGCTCCAGAAATGAGACTCCGATGATCTCAAATATGCTTTCGTAAGAAACTATTCTTTCATTTGTTTTTGTTTCTCCCAAGCAAGCAACTAATACCATATGGACCTTTGCCAACATGTTACTATATGATTCTTAATCATACATCTTCCTGATAGAAGACTTCCCACATGTGTTAACTTTGTCATGCCAAAGGCAGAAAGGAAGTATGCTCTCGTTCACACCACTACTGAGAAGTTGTGGCAAATTGGAAGATGACTAAGCATTCCTTGTTGCCAGAGGCTTAAATATTTAAGTCATTATCTCTCTGTATTAGTTATGGGTGAACTCATAAGCATACTGTGGATAAAAGTCCCATGATGTTTGTTGTTTACTAATAATATAGTATTGGTGATAAAACTATGGAAGGATAATCTCCAAAATTGAAAGATAAGACGGGAGATTTGAAATCTAAAAGGACTAAGAAATAGTAAAAGAATGAAAATGAAAAAAGTAAACTGTAGTTTAAGCAAACTTGTGAGAAGAGATAAACACGCGATATAGATTGATGGTAAGAAATATATTGGAGTGACCGTTTCCACTATTTAGGATCAATCATACATCCGTTATATCTGAAAAATATGTGGCTCATAATTTCAATGATATAGTAGAGGAATGTATTTGGAAATTACGTATCACAATTAGAGCTTGCTTCTAGTGAGCAAAAATTAAGGGAGAACAACTGAGATCACTTATACATGTGCAATAAATGTCAAGTAGAAGGATATACTAGTTCAAGAAGCAAAGAAGATTAAAGATCAGTCTCAATATACCTGGATGGAGGAATTTAAAGTGGATAAAATAGTTGCTAAGTTAACCATCAAGATGGTTGTTAATATTGCCAAATGGAACATGCTCCAAAAGTTTGGAATAAAGGTTCTATCTTGCTGTTATTTGCCTGCTAATGTAGGGTAAAACTTCTTTGTTTTTGTTTCAGTCTCAAGAAACATATGACCCTCGAACTCCATTAGAATATGAACCAAATATATATAAAATTCTAGTATGATTTGAGACCCATCTTAATATTTTAAATAAACTAGATAATCCAATAATGTTGTTCACTAGGCCAGACAATGAAAAACCAATCAAGTAAATCAACTAACTCCAGAACACAGCACAAACATAAAGAGCTTCACACGGAAATGTATGGCAAGATCATGGCGGTTTGTTATGATACACAAAAGCGTACCAGTTAAGCACCTGTTTGTCTTGAAACTTTCGAAGCCATATATATCAAGAACTCCAACCAATTGCTTTGAATTAGGATCTTGACCGATTGAATTATTGATCTTGTTCACAAGCCTGCAAATATTAATGTGAAAGAGAACAAGATAAATTTTTAAAAGGAAAGCTAGAAATTTTTTATTAATGCAGTTAATATACATAAGAACTGTGTTTTTACCAGTCAAACAACTGAGAATATACGGTTTTAGCCAAGGCATCTCTGCTAAGAACCGCAGATTCTGGATCAAGACATTTTGTTATGCTCTCATCACGTGTCGCCATGATGCGCTTGCACAAGGAATCTTCAAGGTCTTTTACATCACACCTGGGAGTTCGATAGGAAATTTTTGATTATCATTTAATATCCAATTCAATATGTGAGCAAGGGGTCTTAGGGAAGTTTCTTATACATGAAAAGCTCAGCAGCAGTTTCTAAATGAAACCGAGATTTTTCATCTTTTGGCTCCGACGAATCTGTTTCTTTTCCCTCTGCAAATTCAACATTTCCTAAATGAAGAATAGCAGCAACAACTCGGAAAATGGCATCCTGAATGAACAGCATAGTAGAAAACGCAATATTGTGTGAGGGAAGTGGCTTGTGGGATCAGGCAAAACGTTTTTTTTAACCAATTGATATCAACGACAGATGTTTACCTGCTCATCAGAACTGATTCCGACTACACCCATAGCCCTTCTAGTTTCCAGGTATTCCTTCGCGTCATCAATGCCATCAAGCTCAAAGAAGTTTGATTGATTAAGATAATGAAATGTTCTAGGATTTGCCAATTTGTATTTCTGAATATCCTGAGAAATTGGCATTACAAGGACATCCTTACGTCAAACCAACAAGTTGAGATTAAGTCAAAGATGGAAATTAGATATAACAACCATCTGCTTCCATTGTATGAGAGTACAGAACAATAACACCATCCTAGTACATAGTGACACAGGACAGTCAGATAAATGCCTGGACAATACCAAGATGAATTATGCTTAATAAGTTGGTAATTTGGTGCTCCACAAGACTTTCCAGTGTTGAGACTCATGCATAGAAGTGAAGCATGCAAGGAACCTTGGATTCGTGACTCAAATTACCACCTACTCAACAGTATTTCCCACTGGATCTGTTGATTTATTTTCTTCCGCTTCAAAACATGAGGAGCACAGCGCTCTAATCTCCATGTCCAATAGCCATAGACTTTAAACAAGTTGAGAGGTATTCAGCAATTAGACAGTGATTGAAGGTTCTATTAGAATATAAAAATATAATCATTGATGCTCACCACAACTTCAGAGTTTTGGTGTAACGGTTAGAGGGATTAATTTAAGATGGTATCAGAGCAAGCAACCAAAGGTCAAATCCAACAGGCCATGAATTTAAAGCAGATTTTCTAAAAATTGACACCGATGCGTGAGTCTAGGTTTTGGCTCATAAAAAGGTCACTCAACCTGTGGGGGCATATTAGAGTATAAAAGTACAATCCTCGACCCTCACCACAACTTCGGAGTTTTGGTATATGTTAGAGGGAGTAATTTAAGAAGTTCTATGGATACCAAAAGCATTGGACCTGTGAAAGTGACTTGAAAAATATGGCTGCCTATAAACCTAAGCTGCCAAACTTTGAGCACTTTTGTCAAAAATCAGCAGCAAATTGTCTTCACTCACCTAACCCTTTTGAATATTTTATTATTTTTGTAACCATATATAAGGGGGTGAGGGGAGATGGTTTAGAGCATCGAGGCAGTGAGCATCAGTCGGAGAAAGAAAAGAAAGAGAGAGAAGAAGAGTTTTAGAGAGAAGAGAGTGAGATAGAAAGAATTTGTCTCTTTCTTTGTGTGAGTCTCTAGCAAGAGAGTGATCTCCTCTTTGTAATCTTCTTGTTGGTGATTAGTGAAATTCTCTGCTGTTCTCGCCCGTGGACGTAGGTCATACTGACCAAACCACGTTAAATCCTGGTGTGCTGTTTCTATTTGTCCACTCTTGTATAGACATCTTCTGTGTCTGTGAAGCCCCTCCGCTACAACAAACTGGTATCAGAACCTGCTTAAAGTACGTGTATCTACTTATCGTATGCTCTGTGGCTGCCACTAAAAGTGGATCATCCACATCAGAAAATAAGTTAGATTATCATTTACTCTTTAAAGGCACTGGGTACTATTCACGTGTACGGTACTATTCAAAAGTACTGTTACTATTCATACGTACGGTCACTATTCATATGTACGGTTACTGTTCACAAATACGGTTACTGTTCATAAATACAGTTACTGTTCCAGTTGGCTTTAAGATGTCTTCTGCGAAGTACAAAGTAAAAAAATTCGATGGGAAAAACAGCTTCAGTTTGTGGAGAGTACAAATGAGGGCTCTCCTAGTACAACAAGGACTGTTCAAGGTCTTGTCCGGAAAGGATAAGTTACCGGAATCTATGCCCGATGATGAGAAAGAAGAGCTGGAGATGAAGGCGCATAGTGCCATACAGCTTTGTTTGGCCGATGAGGTCCTGCGGGAGGTTGCCGATGAAGATACCGCCGCCAGCTTATGGCTCAAGTTGGAGAGCTTGTACATGACGAAATCTCTAACGAACAAGCTTTACTTGAAGCAACGCCTCTTCACCCTTCGCATGAAGGAAGGTATGCGAATTAAAGACCACTTAGATGAACTTAACACTATTCTTATGGATTTAAAGAATATTGATGTTAAAATTGATGAAGAAGATCAAGCCCTTATCTTGTTATGTTCATTACCTCATTCCTATGAAAATTTTGTCAATAGCATGTTATACGGTAGAAATACACTTTCTTTGGAGAATGTCAAATCAGCCTTACATTCAAAAGAGTTAAGGCAGAAAGTGTCTGTCGTAGGAGGAGAGGATCAAGCTGAAGGCTTGTTCGCTCGTGGTCGTCCTGAAAAGGGTGTTGGTGGTAGAGGTAAATCTAGAAACATGTCTAGATCAAAGTCCAGGCCAAGAAGAAATGTCGAATGTTATTACTGTCATAAATATGGGCATATAAAACCTAATTGTCTAGCGCTCAAAGCAAAGGATAATTCACAGTCGAAGTCTGGGGAGGTGAAACCTTCAATTGCCACTGTAACTGAAGAGTCTTCTAGTTCATATGACGTTCTTTCAGTTAGTGTTAATACTCATTCACAAGATGAGTGGGTTCTTGATTCGGGTTGTTCCTACCATATGTGTCCACATAGGAATTAGTTTGTCACATATCAGTCTATCGATGGTGGGAATGTCTTGTTGGGAAATAACATGTCTTGCAAGACTGTTGGTATCGGATCAATTAAGATTAGAACCCATGATGGTATTGTTAGAACATTGAGCAATGTCCGTCATATTCCAGAGTTAAAGAAGAACCTCATTTCTTTAGGCACCCTTGACTCAAATGGTTTTAAGTTTTCGGCTGAAGGTGGAGTTTTGAGAGTTAGTAAAGGCTCTCTTGTTGTGATAAAAGGAAAGAAGGTAAATACCCTCTATATCTTTGAAGGCAGTACAGTGACAGGTGCTGCAGTGGTGTCATCCTCAGAGGATTCAGATTCAGACACTACACATTTGTGGCATATACGGTTAGGGCATATGAGTGAGAGAGGACTGAATATATTGAGCAAACAAGGTCTGCTTTGTGGTCAGAAAATTAGTAAGCTAGACTTTTGTGAGCATTGTGTTTTTGATAAACACCATAGAGTATCCTTTAGTACCGGTGTCCACAGAACCAATGGTACTTTAGATTATATTCATTCAGATGTTTGGGGTCCCTCTCAGGTTCCATCGAAAGGTGGAGCTCGTTTTCTGCTAACATTAATTGATGATTATTCCAGAAAAGTTTGGGTGTATCCTTTGAAGCATAAAAGTGATGTGTTTGCAACCTTCAAGCAATGAAAGGTTATGATTAAGAAGCAAACAGGAAAGAAAGTGAAGCGTCTCAGAACCGACAATGGGATGGAATTTTGTTCCACGAAGTTTGACCAGTTTTGCAAGAATGAAGGTATTGTGCGTCATCGTACAGTTCGGCATACACCACAAATGGAGTTGTAGAAAGGATGAACAGAACACTTTTAGAGAGAGCTCGGTGCATGCTCTCTAATGCCGGTTTGTCAAAAGACTTTTGGACCGAGGCAGTCAATACAGCTTGCTATTTGATAAATAGATCTCCTTCTACAGTAATTAATTTTAAGACTTCAGAAGAGGTATGGTCTGGTGCTCCTGCTAATTACTCTCATTTAAGAGTATTTGGTTGCTCTGCTTATTTTCATGTTAATGATGGTAAGCTTGAACCTAGAACAAAGAAAGCTATCTTTCTAGGATATGCTACTAGGGTGAAGGGATATAGATTGTGGTGCTCTGATCCCAAGTCACCTAAGTTTATTATTAGTAGGGATGTTACTTTTGATGAAAAATCCATGCTTCACCCGAGAAAAGAGTTTGTTATTGACACTACAGGTACTCAAAAGGAGTCCAGCAAGCAGGTGGAGCTAGAGAGCTCAACTTCAAAGAGAGTGCTTGAGGGTGCTCATGTTGAACCAGTTGATACCGAGGAAGGTTCAACTTCAGATACCGATACACCACAAGAGCAACAGTATAATATTGCCATCGGGAGAACAAAACGGCAGATCCGACCGCCTCAACGATATACAGACATGCTTGCTTATGCTTTGAGTGTAGCAGAATCGATTGAGGTTCCAGAACCTTCTACCTACAAGGAGGCTATTAGTGGCAATGAGGCTGCAAATTGGACTGTTGCGATGACTGAAGAGATGGAGTCTCTTCACAAGAACCAAACATGGGAGCTAGTGAAGCTACCAAGGGGACAGAAGATCGTTGGCTGTAAATGGGTCTTCAAGAAGAAAGAAGGAGCTCCGGATACAGATTCTATAAGGTACAAGGCACGCTTGGTAGCTAAAGGCTACAGTCAGACCAAAGGTGTGGACTTCAATGAAATATTCTCTCCAGTTGTAAAACACACCTTAATTCGCGTGTTGCTTGCCATGGTTGCTCATTTTAATTTGGAGCTTGAGCAACTTGATGTGAAAACAGTTTTTCTACATGGCGAGCTTGAGGAGCAGATCTTTATGCATCAGCCAGAGGGATTTATTGTTGAAGGTAAAGAAGATCATGTGTGCAGGTTGGAGAAATCTCTTTATGGGTTGAAACAGTCTCCGAGGCAATGGTATTTGAGATTTGATACTTTTATGTTTGAGCACGGTTACTCTAGGAGTAAATATGATAGTTGTGTTTATCATAAAAAGCTCAATGATGGTTCTTTTGTATATTTGCTTTTGTATGTTGATGATATGTTGATTGCAGCTAAAGATATGTCAGAAATCAACGAGTTGAAATCTCAACTCAAACATGAATTTGAGATGAAGGACTTGGGAGCAGGAAAGAAGATTTTAGGGATGGAGATCCACAGGAACAGACGAGAAGGAAGTTTATTCCTATCTCAGGAGAAATACATTAAGAAGGTGTTGGAGAGATTTGGCATGCTTGATGCCAAGCCTGTGAAGACTCCGCTTGCCGCTCATTTTCGTCTTTCAGCAGATTTGTCACCTCAGACTGAGGAGGAGGAGCAGTACATATCTTGTGTTCCTTATGCGAGTGCAGTTGGAAGCATTATGTATGCGATGGTTTACACTCGTCCAGATATTTCACAAGCAGTCAGTGTTGTGAGTCGGTATATGGATAAGCCTGGAAAGGTCCATTGGCAGGCTGTGAAATGGATACTTAGATATTTGAGAGGATCTGCTAATATTGGTTTGTATTTTGGCAGGAACACAGACTCAGATTGCAGAATACTTGGCTATTCTGATTCAGATTATGCGGGTGATTTGGATAAGAGACGATCCCTGACAAGTTATATATTCACTCTTTCAGGTAGTGCCATTAGTTGGAAGGCGACTCTACAGTCGACAGTTGTTTTGTCTACCACAGAAGCAGAATATATGGCAGTGACAGAAACAGTGAAAGAAGCTATTTGGTTAAGAGGTTTGGTTGAAAATCTCAACTTACACCAAGGTGTTACTACGGTATTTTGTGACAGCCAGAGTGCCATACATTTGACGAAGCATCAGATGTATCATGAAAGAACCAAACATATAGATGTCAGGTATCATTTTATCAGAGAAGTTAAAGTCATCAAGATTGAAAAAATTGGTACTGCAGACAATCCAGCCGATATGATGACGAAGCCCGTACCTTCGCGCAAGTTCGAGCACTGTCTCGAACTGCTTGGAGTTCGACAAAGCAGAGGTTAAGCCCGTAAGGGGCTTCTGGCGAGACAGCAAGAGTTTAGAGAAGATCTTCATTTTTCAAGTCAAGGTGGAGATTTGTGAAAGTGACTTGAAAAATATGGCTGCCTATAAACCTAAGCCGCCAAACTTTGAGCACTTTTGTCAAATATCAGCAGCAAATTGTCTTCACTCACCTAACCCTTTTGAATATTTTATTATTTTTGTAACCATATATAAGGGGGTGAGGGGAGATGGTTTAGAGCATCGAGGCAGTGAGCATCAGTCGGAGAAAGAAAAGAAAGAGAGAGAAGAAGAGTTTTAGAGAGAAGAGAGTGAGATAGAAAGAATTTGTCTCTTTCTTTGTGTGAGGTTCTGGCAAGAGAGTGATCTCCTCTTTGTAATCTTCTTGTTGGTGATTAGTAAAATTCTCTGCTGTTCTCGCCCGTGGACGTAGGTCATACTGACCGAACCACGTTAAATCCTGGTGTGCTGTTTCTATTTGTCCACTCTTGTATAGACATCTTCTGTGTCTGTGAAGCCCCTCCGCTGCAACAGGACCCATGTTCCATCAACATTTGCAGGAGGTTCATTTTTCTAATATCCATGTTCAATACATATTTGACCAATACAAGCAAGATACTTGGTAGGTACATTTTAGACATGCACAACATGTTCATGACAACATATTGTTAAATTTAATATAAATGAAATCTGAATTGCTTAATCCATAAAAGCTTATGGATACCAAAAGCATTGGACCCATGTTCCATCAACATTTGCAGGAGGTTCATTTCTCTAATATCCATGTTCAATACATATTTGACCAATACAAGCAAGATACTTGGTAGGTACATTTTAGACATGCACAACATGTCTGGCTCTGAACCATCTAGGAGAGTTCGATTTGGGTAGGATTGGTGTTTAGCTTTTATGGATTAAGCAATTCAGATTTCATTTATATTAAATTTAACAATATCTTGTCATGAACATTGAGGTTAAATCATGATTTATGCTAATTTTCACATATACAACACAAATTATTACTATGTCCATAATAAATCCATAATTCTATATCCTAAGTTCTTTACATCTTGGTATCTATATATTCATAGCTAGTTGTGTTTTTGTCCTGTATCTCCGACAATGCGGTATAGAGCAAACCGTCTTCAAAGATACTACAGTCATTGGATCATCATAAAGATAGATGAATTTTCAAGTTGATCTATGCCCAAAAAGTAAATATGGCATCAACGACATGATTCATAATAAAGTTTGCCAATTTAGATATGAGAATATCTTCTTCTTTTTATTTTAAACTTCTGGCTCCAATCTAACAGCAATCCTCCACTTTTCACATCGACTTGGCAACATAAGATATTGTATGGTCTATATGGAATCTGTTCATTTAATAAATGCGTCTAGCCATGGCCGGATCCACCCTGAGAAGAGTAGTGCCATATAACACCACTCTCCACCACTCTCCTCCAAAGGGTGACATGTCCCAGTATGCGTGTGTGTTGGCAGTGGCTTGACTGGTGGAGAAATAAGAAGCAATGTAACTCAAAATTAGACAGACTTTCATATATTTACGGGTTCGCCACTGGAAGATTTCACATTCTTATTGTTAGTTCTTTAAAGTTGGTTTGTTGTAAATAGTACAGAGTGTTTTTGGAAGCTTCGGATCTGGATATCAGGTCGACCTAATAATTATATGGCGACACCACTTTCTACAAATCCTAGATCCGCCAATGCATTAGCATGACAGGCAAAAGGCATCTACTTCTTTCTCTTGTTTAATTTTGAATATGCAACACTAGTACATGCACATGAGAACTAATAAGAAAGCATATAGGCATATAGTTCTTTTCATCTTTCCTATGAAATTCTTTCAAATCATATGTTTGTAGTTTTAAATGATCATCTCAATGTCAACGCCAGAAAACTGCAGCTTAGTTATTATCTAATTGCGAGTACTAATTGTCGTGGAACATGACATGTCCTACTCACTAGTTACGACATGCTAAAAACCAAATATATTAGGACAAAAAAGATCCAAGGCTTTTTTACATTGTTGCTATCTGAAAATATTTCAAGATTTTCATGACAGGTCAAAATTTGGTACCTCAGGCGGTGCAGCACAAAGCATGTAAAAGCAGTGATAATTTCTCTCAGGATCAGACACTTGGCAGACACGAGACCTCTCAAGCAAGTAGGTACGGATCGCAGCACCTGAAATCTTTCCCCTCTGGTTGAATTGAATCTCTACGAACTTGCCAAAACGGCTAATAAATGTTGCACGCAATTCAGAATCAACATCATGTCATTTGAAAAAGCCAGATACACCTTGAAATATAAATTAGAAAATTTCCAATACTTTTTCCTACCTTGAATTATTGTTTCTGACAGTCTTTGCATTTCCAAATGCTTCAAGAACAGGATTGGACTGAAAAAAGACCAAAAGTTAATATTCTAAAGGAAAGAAACCTTGTGAGGAGAGAGAATACAACAGATATCACAGCGAAGAACATTCCAGACTGCAATTTTGAGATCAACAATTGGGAGAAATGAAAAAAATTCTACCTCCAAGACTTGCTGCTCCACAGTGCGCCCTTCAGCTGCAACAGTTCCTCCCATATAAGCAAGATAACGCATAAGCATCTTGGTGCTTTCTGTTTTACCTGCTCCACTCTCTCCGCTTACTAGAATGGATTGGCTTATGCCCTCGTTTCTCATTACCCTGCAATAACCAAAGAAGCAAAGACATTGTAGTGATGCTGAAAGGTACCCTCAACAATTCTATTCATGCCCATAAAGTTAGAGTACCTATATGCAGCATCAGCAACAGCAAAAGGGTGTGGATTTAATTCACCAAATACAGCCCCTTTATATTGTTGCATCATCTGAGGGTCATAGAGATGAGGCAATCTTCGGAATGGGTTGACAGCAATCAATATACTTCCAGTATAAGTCTGTCACAATAAAATTCAATAGCAGACTGTTAATAACATAATCGACAAAAGCATAATATAGGTAATGAAAGCTAGAATAACAGAGGAGCACTGCCGCAAGCACAATTCTGCACACGAACAAGGATTTCTAAGGAAAGAATGATAAACACCAACAAAATAAATAGATGCGGGAAACTTGGATCCTATCCCACCATCCAAATTTGATTCATCAGACTATACTCACATAGATTTCATTAATTTCATATCTCGATCTTAAGTTCTGTAAAACTCCTGGTTCATGGAGATAAGCAAGCTTTGTCATATCATCAACACCACACGCCGGTGCATCAGGATCCTTAGGGTAGATGCTAGACACTTTAACTGTGACCTGCAGCACAAGGAGAACTCTCAGTACGTCAACAGTTTTTATTCCTGAAGGACATTTGTTGGTACTAATGTAATCCCAGACCACTCTGTTTAACATATGGTTCAACCACAGAGAAAATTTCAAGTGCATTATGTATGGCTAAGCATATCTAGCTTTCTTCAGAAAACAGACATTTGCAAGAATCAAGTCATATGACATTAAATACATTTTAATTATGATTTAATATGATAGCACGATTAATTATTATATAATTTTGACAAACTGATGTCTCAACTCGACATAGTCATAGCAAATAATCTCAAAGCAACAAGCAAATGCCGGATGCAGATAGCAGATCATCTTCTTCCTTGAAAGAGATGTGATGAGTCTCTGAGTAATCTAACAATGTCTGCTGTCTCTTAGGCATAGAACCTTGATTAGGAGCACTTACCCTCTCTCCTGAACTGCATCTTATCTTAATTTTATCACCATCAACCTCCAATACTTCCCCATCTATCCAAGCTACTTTAGGATCCTCAGCCCAAACTTGTGATCCTACTACCACACTACCTTGGGATGCCTGTCAATCAAGAAAATTCAATAAGAATAGAACATTTGTTAAGCGAAAAAAAGGACTACTAACAAAGCAGCACAGAGTGCATTTCCTGTTGAAACAGAAAGACAATCAAAATTGTTCCTCATAAAGCTGCACCCTTGGAGTTGGAGATGTGATTGTATTGGTGCTGCAAACAACCAAGTTTTGATAATGGTAGATGGGTGGGGCTTCGAGGCAGAGGCCTCGTCCTTTTTTCTTAAAAAAAAGTTAAAAAGTTTTGTTCCTTATAAAGAAGAATACTCAAATGTTGAAATCTGCATTATATCCTACAGATAACAATCGTTGTTGATGATAGACGGGAAATGTGTATCATATCCCACAAACATACTTCAGGATTGACATGTTAACACTTAACATGCACTGCAGCTAAAGCTAAAGTGCACTAAAAAACAAAGGTGTCAAGAATGGTGTTCGTATCTAGGTTTCTTGTTTGGGCTTATATAACTTCCCACTGATAACAGAAGTTATGTATTCACTTTTGCTGTTTGTTGGAATTAACTGGACACTCAAATTGGCAGTAAAAATAGCATCACCTCACCTATCAGAGATATCATTAGCATTACCCCACTTTCGACAATATGAACATCATTTCCTTGGGCAGAGGTAGGGTCTGTGGAGGAGAGCAAGTGCCCGGCTTCAAACTTGTATATTATAAGTACCTAATTATGTGTCTTTATATCATTTTTTGGATTTTTTATCTATTTAATTGTGTATGTGCATATTAGTATAATTTAAATTTCTACTCTTTATAAGGTCTAGTGATTGACTTATATTTTTACTGAAAAATGATATTCATGCTTTAGTAATAATAATCTATTTATTATTTCATTGGTAACTGGTTCAAAAATTTTGCTCCGCCGGCCGTAATTTCTCAATGTTAATTGAGGGCAAGGAATTACAAGCTTGAATTTTCATAGTAAATAAAGGCTTCCAAGTGCTAATGCTGAAGTTTGCACTAGTGGTGGTACTGAAATAAGTGAAAGAACTCATTTTCTTCAACATTCATATATTATTGTACTTCATTTAATTAAACTGACAACCACAAAAAAAAAAAGAAAAAAGGAGATTAAAGCTACAATTTCTTCTATAGTTACATAGAAAATGAGAATACCACGTACCATTTGTAGCCCGATTCTATCTTAGAATGCTCCAAAACCCTAATCACCAACGCAAATGGAATATTTCCCTCCAAAATTTCCTCCAGTTTTAAGTTTTAACCTAAATATACAGCCTCATTTCCCCCTGACAACGAGATCTCTCTCTGATCCTTCAAATTTCTACGTCGTCTCTCACTCTCCTCTCTTTCTCTCTCCTCCCTTTCTCTCTCTAGCTTCTTCAGGCGCGAAACGAAAATGAGAACCAAAGCAGAGAGAGAGGGCTCCGCCGATTGAAGGAGAAGAACAGAAACCCTAGCTGTCGACGTTCGATTGCACTAAAACCCTAAGAAATCGCTTTCTCTCCTCTTTCTCTCTCTTGCTGCTCTCTTTAATTTCCTCTCTCTTCGTTCTCTGTTCTTCGCTTTCATAGCAGGGATGAAATAGAACAGAGATACGTAGATCGAACATCATTTATTGTTAAGATTATGTATTTCCGAAATTGCCCTACCATAAATCGTGGAATCGCGAAACTTGCCCTGTCGGTTGTTGGATGAAGATTTGCTTTTACCAGCTAACGCAATTTAATTGGCTGGTAGGGGTAAATTGGGTAATGCGCAAATAGTGCATTTTAATATAACTGCTAACAAATTAAATGGCGACTAATTAAAGTTTAGATCTGTTCATTAGTTTTTATTTCCTAGTTGAGCAGGAGGCCGGAGCTTTGATTAGATTAATAAAAAGTTGTTAATTTGGTGTTTTAAAAATTAGTTGCATGGTATTTTCAACCGTCCACCTATTTATTTTCTTTTCACCATACTGATTCCGAAAATAATTTTGCATGGAATTGTTTTTTGATGAGATTCAAACTTAATAGTCGCGTACGTTAGGAAATTGTTTTGCCTTATGTAGTTATATATATAAGAAAAATTAGTATACTTTTGTGCTTAGTAGTGATGTGTCATATTCTCATTCAAATGCCCAACTTACTCTCTAACTTATGTGAATGTGAGCCCCAATTTCAATGAGTAGATGGGAATAAGACATCTCACTACCAAGCACAAAAACTTGTGCTTGGTACCAAGCATACCCATTTCTCTCTCTCTCTCTCTCTCTCTCTCTCTCTCTATATATA
>BQKN01062022.1:136041-173238 GCA_022839385.1 Asparagus kiusianus
TCTGAATATCAAAAACTCAAGTGTTTGATAGAACTAGTTTTTACACACGCGCAATGCACGTGATTTAATACCATGATTAAATATTTTTGGTAGTTTGTACTCGTTATTTTCTTTAAACTCTTACATCCCAATTATTTTTTTATGTTTGTTTACATGGGATACACCCAATTTAAATTTTCATGTTGATATTTGAATTGACAAAAACAAATATAATTTAAAAATAATTTAAATTTTCATATTATTTTTGACCGATATGAAACTAAGCTTTATTTGAGAAAGTATAGCATTGTAAAGTGAAAAATATTAAAATAGTGTTATACAAGGAAGGTGAATATTTAAAACCAATATGGCAAAATGATTGATTTAAAGTATGTTAAAACGATGCAAAAGAGAATATAAAGTTTATTCCTAATAATTGATAGACTTCATAAAAAAATATAAATTAAAGATTAATGCTAACTCTAGTATACTTTTATATGATAAAAACATCCACATAAGAATATAAAAGTACTGAAAAAATTCATGAAACTCCATTCTAAAGATTCCTAATTTCACTCAAAATAATTAAACTATTCTATAAAATATTCAAAAAATATTGTTTTTTATTTCTTCTATTTTTTTATTAAGTTAAGATCAATCCTTCTTCAGGTTTATCATTTATCATTTCTCGGGCAATTCTAGAGTATTGTCTTCATCATCTATATCAATTGTGACATCAGGCTAATTTTGTATTTTTTATGCTATTATGTTTCCTGAGCTCGTTAATTTTTTATCATCTCATTTAACTTTACAAAGAAGTCAAATGTACTTATGATGTTCAACACAAACTGCTCAAAAAATAAACTTTGATTTTTTTTATTTCAATGAGAACAAATATTAATTTCATATATATAAAATTCTTTGTGTTCCTAATTTATTACTTTAATAAATTAGAAGCTATCTCTTTATTTTCCTCTAAAATAAATTCTTCTTATGTGCATCCAATAAGAATTTTTGTTATTTTAATAATATTACTTTTTCTCTATACCTGTCATTTTCCATAAAGATCTAAACTAAATATCTGCATTATTCATTACCAATTTCTCTTAGATTATAATATTAATATTTAATTTGAAGAACACAATATGGAATTTATGAATACTTACTAATTTTTCTTATGTCTTCCATGGAGATTTTTTCTTTGATTAGGATAAAGTTATTAAATTATTTTTTAATGTAACTCATTCAGTGCTTCATTAATAGATATGTCTTATGTTAATGCCAATTCAAGTGATTCATTGACGTTTTTTGAATTTTAGATTTATTTCCATCACTTTCCCATTTGCAATGGAAATAACTCAATTCTTTTAAAGTTATCCCTAAATATTCTAATAGTTTCTCCATATGTAATTCATTGTATTCTTTTACCCTATAAATATCATCAATGTCAAAGATTAAAGTTTCTAAATTAAAATCAATTAATGCTAAGGTATAATATTATAGTGTTTTATTATTTTTATGGATTTAAATATCTATCAATTAATGTTACGAATATATCTAAAATTTTGAGGGTGTCTTTTGCATTTATTAAAACTATAGATTAATTTTGAAAATATTAAATTTCAGTGGTCTACCAATTGACGAATTTGATGTGTGCTAGCTAAAAATTTTGAAAATTTAGAGTTTTTTTTTACAATTTTTAAATTTTGAGGAGTTTTTTAAAAATTTTGAGGTTAGCAAATTTTAATTTTTTAGGTGTCTAAGGATAATATCTTGAATTCATCTTATGTTATTTACAAATTTTAGAATTTTAGGGTGGTTTTTTATAATTTAAACTTTTGAAGGTATTTCTATAATTTTTGAGATATTGAGGGTGTTAATTAAAAATTTTAAATTTAAATGTCAAAAATTTTAGGAGTATCATGGTAATCTCTTAAATTCATCTGTGTTGTTTGTAAGTTTTAAAATTTTAGAATTTTAATGTGCTTGTCTGTAATTTAAACTTTTGAGGGTGTTTCTATAATTTTTGAGACATTGAGGTGTTAACTGTAAACTTTAAATTCTTTGTAAACTGATGTTAATTTTTTAATTTCATGTTTTTTATTTTAAGTTTTGAGACATTGGGATGATTTTTATAATTTTAAACTTTTTAGGGACTTTTTTGTAATTTTAAAACTTTTTATGGTTTTTTTGCAATACTTCATGTATTATAATATGTTATCTACTTGTAATTTCTTTATCTTAACAAACTAATATCATTTTTATGTTTTATATATTTTATTAATATTAGTTTTTTTAAATTGTTAAGCTAAACATGGTTCACATAGGATTAGGATAAGATATGATTATGATTAGGATAGATTAAGATATAAATAAAATAGTGAAGGGTAATATTGACCATTGAAAATTAGAATTTAATTATAGATAAGGTAGTTCAAACTATAAAGGGGTATATTTGTCTAAAAAAGATTTTCCGAACTCGTGCTTTTAAAGGGAGTATGAGTCGTGCAGGCGGGTGTAAACGAAATCACTTCGCCAGTTTCTGGGCGCGGGTGTAAACAAAATCACTTCGCCAGTTTCTAGATTTTGGGCAAATCGCCCTTTTCTTCAAAGGTGTGTGAGTCGTGCAGGCGAAATCAGGACTTGATGGCGAAATTTTGAAAGGCTTGCGGAGTTCATTCAAGTTTTCGCCGTCGGGATCCTTTCCTCAGGCGAAATCAGGCCTAATGTGAGTAGGCCACGTGCTCGCCTGCGGGGCTTCGTGTCTCTCCAGCTAAGGCGGAGTGGCCTTGTCATGATTTGACAACTCGACTCCGCCCAACGCGCCTCGTCTTGATCGTGGCCGTGGTTTTCGAATTCAACCGTTGGATGCAACCGTTGATGAGGGTGATCTGGGCCGTCGAACTCGATTGTGGCCACGTTTTCCCGTTCGAGGGCAGCCGTGGCCACGTGGGAAATCTTCCCCTTTTTTAAGCCCGCTGTTTTCCTCCTTTGGGATTCACCGTGCTCTTGATTCTTGAAAGAAACTTCTAAGACAAGAATTCCCGCCTCATCTTTCAATGGCTCCAAAAACTAGGAAGCGCAAAGTGAGAGGTGCAGGCCCTGGAGGTTACTCCGATCGCCTCTCCGCCGGCATGCCCGCCAGTGCTCCGGAGTCGTGCTCAGGTACGTCGATAAGTTTGTTGGGTGACTTCGTGTAGGTTCCAGGCGTCGGAGTTGGGGAGATGAGCGTTGCTCACCGTCCTGGAATCCCGCCGCTTTTCGGCAGTTTCTCCCAATTTGGGGCAAAGTTAGCCCTATCTGCCCTTAGGGGGGAGGGAGGCGACCTTTCTTTTTGATAGGCGATTCCGTCTGTCTCTGTTTGATGGGCGATTTTGCCCTTTTGGCGGATTTTGTCTTAATCGATTTTTCCTTTCTTACAGTGACTTTTTTCGATGAGGCCTTTCCGGAGGGCGTGGCCATTGGCCACGCCGGTGGTACGAATTACATGGCACCCCCGAGATTCCCCTCCTTGGCTCCATTACCCGCTTTCGCCGCCGACAAGCCGGACGGCTTGATAAAGAGGGTCACGGATGGTCATCACCTGACGCTGCGCGAGTTGACGACCGACGCGGTATTGACGGATGATGCCAGGGCAGAACTGCCGAAACCTCAATTCTTGTTCGGCGACGCCACGACCGACCCCTCTGCCTTGTTGCTCAAGGAGAGCATGTGGTTCCACACGGTAGAAGGGACTCACTACTACCTCCCCAGTATGTCGAGGGGGTTCTCGATCGTTGAGCTACGATCCCTCGCGGTTCCTCGGACGATGAACTGGGAGCTGACCCCCACTCAAGACGGGGTCACCTGTGGCGTTTTCACGGGTTCTACCGCTGGATATGGAGTGGATGGCTCATGTAAGCGCGTGACGGGTCTGCGTCCTGGCTTAATGTCCGCTGAACTGCCCGTGGGGGAGTCGATATCGGCGGCGGAGACTTTTCGCCATCGTTTCTTTCGAGTCGGAGGGAGCTTTCCACCAAAGGATTTCAGAGCTCCGGGGTGGGTCTATTCTGCACCCGGCAGCGACACTTGGTGGTCCAAGATCACTGACCGTGTTCTGGCTGAGAACGCCGATCTCAAGAACACGGAGTTGTACGCGGCCATCGAAGCCACGCGGCACGGCTTGCGGATCAACGCTTCGCAGTTCCACAGCATTCTGGAGCTGTATTGTGCGGAAAGCGGCACATTCTTCACCCCCAACGGTGAGCTTGGCATCACCCCTCACGAGATGCACGACGTGTCGGGTCTGCCCCTGGGAGACTTTCCTTACGAGGAGTACGTCCCCGATCAAGCTGAGATCGATCAGCTGTTGAGCCATTCGCCCTCGGCGGTCGAGACTTTGTGGGAGCTACTCTGCCACTACCACATCTGCCTCAGCACCTTGGGGGTAGCGGATCATAAGGGGAAGAAGAAGGGGATCAGCCACAAGAACTGGGCTGATTATCTGTTCCCGGGGAACGACGTCAAGGGGCAGCCTACCCTCCCATTAGGCACATGTGACCAGTCTGAAGTGGAGGCGAGGATAGCCGAAGAGGGGGGAACCGTGACTCTCGACCGTGATGAAGGCGGATTTAAGTCTGGTACCGTCCTCTACTCTTTCCACCACCAGGCGGAGTCATCAATCTCTGGGAAGGCGCTGCTTGCGGGGTACCTCATGTTATGGTTGAAGAGGTGCGTAATCCCCACTCACTCCTTCGAGGCTCTTCCCGTCGAGGTCGTGTACCCGGCGGTTTGCTTAGCTCACGGGAAGTCTTATTCCCTGGTATCGGCGACGATAGCGTGCATCCATCGGGGGCTCCGCACCCTGACGGCTCAGTTCTGCCGCGTGTCGACTGTTGATGAGGGAGAAGGGGAGGTCATCAGGACTCCCAACCCCAGGGTGGGGCTGCCGTATACTTATCTGATGGCGTGGTTCGTATACCAAGGTGATAAGTTTGTCCCGTTCGTCCAGCGCTTGGAGAAGTGCTCCTGGAAGTGCAAGCACATCCCCGATGCAAGGAAGATGCTCTCCCACTTTGGGAATTACAACTTTCGCCGTTCCTTCCCCTCTTTTTTTTTGTTTTGTCAACTCAGTTGGTGCTCCAAGCACCATAACTTGAAAAAGAAACTTATGCTTGTAAACTTTGGCCCGTAATGGCCTTGAGCTTTTGCTTATTTTTGTTTCGCATGCATAGTTTCCTTTTCTTTTTGTTTGTGTTGTTCTGGTATTTGAGTTGAACTCGGTGAGCTTCTGACCATTCTTTTCTGAACTTAGTCATTTCGGACTTTGGTTCTGCTCTCGGTTGCTCACAGCGTGGGATCGGGTTGATTCCGATTTCCGCGTTGTAGCTCCTACGGGATCGAGAGAGTAACGCTCGGCTTGCAGTAGAGAACAGTCGTTCGCTGCTGCGGTCGAGTGAAGGACTCAGCTTCGACTTGCCACTCGGCAAGCTGTCGCTTGAGGAATTGGCAGAGCTGTCATCTGCCGAACTGCTCTTGACAGTCGTCGTCGTCTGAATAGGCGGCGACAGATGATAATCGAATCGTCAGAGATGTAGGAATGTGACGCTCGATTGTTGTATGGACCCTCGTGCGGTAGGCCGTTACCCATCAGTTACCCTAAGGGAATGTTAGGATAGCTGGAATAGGCCAAATAGTTCAGGGACGTAGGAGTGTGACTATTTGACAGAAGTAATAACACGTCGCGTGGTAGGCTATTACTTAGGCTATGTTATTCGCTGGAATAACGGCGCCAACCATCAGAGGTGATCATTAACCTGATGAGGGTTTTGCCACGATGGGAGTGACTGTGGGGGAACTTACCACTCTTACGGAGGGGATTGGTAAGTAGATTGTGTCAGAGGTTTAATGTTAACATGACAGGGAATGTCATGGTTGGAACGACTTTGGGGACCCACCATCCTTTGGAAGAGGATTGGCGAGTTGATTTGATTCGTCGTGGTATGAACGACTTTGGTGGATTCGCCCTCTTATTGAGGAGAGTTGGCGATTTAAGGATGTGTTTGTCGTGATATGAACAACCCTGGTGGATCCGCCATTTCATTGGAGAAAATAAGCGAATTGGATTGGTTTTGTCGTGATATGAACGACTTTAGTGGATCCGCCCTCCTATTGGTGAGGATAGGCGAATTGAATTCCGCCAGAGGCTTTCGCCATAGCGGGTAGGGTGGGGACAGTTTAGCCTCATATACCAGTTGGAGGGTTTAAGAACCAGTTTATACTCATGTACTTGTGGGAGTTTGTGAAGAAGAACTAAGGGTAGTACTTCTTCAAGTATCTGCCGTTGATAGGCATCATGATCTTGTCGCTGTTTGACTTGACGAGACGGTAGGCGCCATTTGAATAGACTGTTTCTATTACGAATGGTCCTTCCCATTTGGATTGGAATTTACCTTTTTTCTTGGAGGTGAGAATCATCGGTCGGCGAACAGCTAACACCAGCTCTCCTTCCTTGAAGGCTCGGCGCCTGACTTTTTTATCGAAAGCCTTAGCCATCCGCGCTTGATAGAACTCAATGTGCTGTTGAGCTTCTAACCGTTTGTCGTCCAACGCCTCGAGCTCGGCGAGTCGTTGTCGGTGGTTGTCTTCCACCGTCATCCCTGTTGCCAAGGCGACGCAGAGAGATGGAATTTGGATTTCTAATGGTAGTATGGCCTCACACCCGTATACCAACGAATAGGGTGTGTGGCCAGTCGGTGTGCGAACCGTTGTGCGATATGCCCACAAGCTCTCGCCAAGTTTCTCGTTCCAGTCACGTTTGCTGGTTGAGGTCAACTTGGTTAAAATCTTGATGATCGTTTTGTTGAAGGCCTCGGCCAAGCCGTTTGCAGATGGGTTATAGGCCGTGGAAGAGAGGTTCTGCATTCGGAACTTGTCGCAGAATCTGGTGAATGCATGACTGACGAACTGGGTACCATTGTCATGAATGATACGTCGTGGCACGCCATACCGATAAATGACGTGGTGTTTGATGAACTTAATCACGTCGTTGGTCTTGACTTCTCTCAAGGGGACCGCTTCGGCCCATTTAGAGAAGTAGTCAGTGACTGCAAGAATGAAGCGATGACCTCTCGCCGATGGCGGGGATATTGGTCCGACTATGTCCATCCCCCATGCCTCGAAAGGCCACGAAGCCTTGGTTGGGTGTAGGTCTTCAGGCGGCTGATGCATGTAGTTGGCGTGAATCTGGCACTCGTGGCAGCGCTTTGTGTAGGCGACGGCGTCTTGAACCATCCCAGGCCAGAAGTAGCCTGTCCTTCGTAGGCGATCCCAGAGTTTGGGTCCGGGCTGGTGAGCTCCGCCGATGCCGTCGTGGGCCTCGCGTAGAGCCTCCTGTGCTTCTGCTTTCGAGAGACATCGAAGCAACACACCGTCGTATGACCTTCGATACAACGTCTTGGTGGTCGAGTCGTAGTAGAATCTCGTAGCACGTCTCCGGACTGACTCTCGCTCCTTTGCATCCTCGGGCAATACGCCGTAAAGAACGTAATCGATGATCGGGAGGCGCCAGTCCTCAGCACTGGGCTGGTCGGAGACTTGATGGGTGGCGTTTGCTTCTGGAGCGTCTTTCAGTCGAAAGAGCCTCCTGCTCGCCACTGTGACCGATTGGATCGTTCCGAATGGTTGAGCCAAGTTGGCCGCCAAAGAAGCCAAGGCGTCCGCATGTGTGTTCTTGGAACGTAGCACATGCTCAATGTGGAAACTCTCGAATGATTCCACTAGCCGGGCGGCCGCCTTGTGGAGTGGGATCAGGTCTTCGTTTCTAACCTCATATTCGCCTATCATCTGTTTGACGATGAGCTGGGAATCGCCGTAAGCTTGGAGATGCTTTATTCCTAGCTCTTTGGCCAATTCGAGTCCGATGAGTAATGCGTTGTACTCGGCCACATTGTTGGTACATGGCTCTGTCAAAGAGAAAGCCCGTGGTAGCACGTGGTTGTGTGGGGAAGTGAGGACCACCCCCACTCCCGCGACAATAGAGCCATCCGGGGCTGCGCGAGACGCGCCGTCGAAGAACATCTGCCACATATCCGGTAACGAGGTTACGTTGACTTCAAGTGGTTCGTCCGGCAAGTCTTCAAACAAGTCGGTCTTTGTTCCCAGCGGGTGACTGGCCATGAGATCGCATATGGCCTGCCCTTTGACTGACTTCTGTGGCATGAAGTGAATGTCGTACTGGGAGAGCAGAAGCGCCCACCTAGCTAGGCGCCAATTTAACGCCGCAGGTTGTGTCATGAAGACACGAATGGGATTCATTCGTGAGATGACGTGGATTGTCTGGCCAACCAGGTAGTGTCGCATCTTTTGGATGGCGAACACCAAGGCCAAACATTCTTTTTCGACCATCGGGTACCGCTGTTCGGCGCCTTGCAGGGTCCTACTGAGGTAGTAGATGCCTTGCTCGTGGCCGGCGTCATCGTTTTGTGCCAAGAGAGCACCGAGAGAGTGCTCCATGGCCCGAATGTAGATGAGAAACGGTTTCCCTGAAATCGGCGCAGCGAGGACCGGCGGATTTGAAAGGTAAGCCTTGATGTCCTCGAAGGCCTGCTGGCAAGGCTCGTCCCACACGAAGGAGGTGCCTTTCTTCATAAGTTTGGAGAACGGCTGACACTTTCCCGAAAGATTTGAGATGAATCTTCGGATATAGGCCAATCGTCCTTGGAGGCCTCTCAATTCTTTGAGGTTCCGGGGTGGTCGAAGTTCCTGGATGGCTCGCACCTTGTCTGGATCAATTTGGATCCCTTTCGTCGTGACTACGAAGCCGAGGAATTTCCCGCTAGCCATCCCTAGGAATGACTTAGTGGGATTCATCTTGAGTTGATGAGTCCTCATGAGTTCGAACATCGCCCTCAAGTCTTGGAGGTGGTCGCCTTTGTGGCGACTTTTCACGACCAGATCGTCTACGTAGCATTCCACCGTCTTTCGTAGGTGCTCTCGAAAGACCATACTCATGGCGCGTTGATAGGTCGCACCGGCGTTCTTGAGTCCGAATGGCATGACGGTGTAGCAGTACACCCCCATAGGGGTTCTGAACGAGGTGTGTTTTTCGTCCTTGGGGTGCATTTTGATTTGATTGTACCCCGAGAAGCCATCCATGAAGGACATCCTCTCGAACCCGCACGTGTTGTCGATGATGACATTCGTGATGGGCAAGGGGAACTCGTCTTTGGGGCACGCCGCGTTGAGGTCTCTGAAATCGATGCAGATGCGGATCTTACCGTTTTTCTTCAGCACTGGAACAATGTTAGCCACCCAGTCGGGGTGTTGTTCCTCTCTGATGAAGCCGGATTCGATGAGCTTCTTTACTTCAGTCTCGATCGCCTCCATGATCTGGGGGCGAAACCGCCTTTGCTGCTGCTTGACTGGCTTGGCGTCTGGGCTGATGTTGAGGCGATGTGTGGCGACCCGCGGATCCAAACCAGGCATATCCTCGTAATTCCAGGCGAAGACGTCGATGTATTCTCGTATTAGGGCGATGAGATCCTCCTTTTCTTGAGGAGGCAGGCTACCACTGATGAATATGGGCTTGGGACTTTCGTCGG
Source organism: Asparagus kiusianus (assembly GCA_022839385.1). Taxonomy (NCBI): domain Eukaryota; kingdom Viridiplantae; phylum Streptophyta; class Magnoliopsida; order Asparagales; family Asparagaceae; genus Asparagus; species Asparagus kiusianus. Next base: position 145,602 of record BQKN01062022.1, read on the forward strand.
TGCCCATGTTCACTTGGAGGATTTCGTCCTCAGTGGGCGGTTCTCGCTGTTCGAAGCGACTACTCCACTGGGCGTTAACATGGCGATCCCATGTCTCGTCATAGAGCGGGAGTTGTTCATCTGTCGCCATCTCGGCAGGGTCCATTATAGCCATGTTGATCGTGAGGCCATCGAATAGGTCCCTCACGCTGACATCTGAGTCCCACGCCGAGGTTTCCGACGACTGATCTCCTGAACATGCATAGTCGGAATCTTCGTCGATGTGGAAGCATAAGTCGGACGAGGAGGAGGAGTAGCCTAAGCCTCTCCTAGTCCGGTTGAAATAATTCGAGGGTTTCCCCTTAGGTACGTAAGCAGGTCGGATGACCGTCTTGCGTCCTCGGCCGTAATTGAGGCCTTCTAGGCGAGTGAGGTCGTACCCCATGTCGCTCATCATGCGTCTTGCAATTCGACTGTATTGCGAAAACTGGGGTGCTGGGTCTTCGTCTTCGGACTCATCCCAGAGCGTGCGCAAGGGCTGATCGATCCGGCCGAAAATAATATCTTTTCGATATTTGTTTCGGGCTGGCACAATGAATACAGCTCGCGACGAGTCAATCGGCGACCCCTTCGCGGCGTACGACGAGCAGACCGGCATGTGCAGGGAAGGATCTCGGTAGAGTTCCGACCATAGGTCGTTGGGTTCATCGTCCTCTGACGTAGAACAAGACGACACATAAGCAAAGTCGGATTTTTCATTGACGACAATCTTTCCCGCCTGAACAGCGTTGGTTACATGGTGACTCTCGTAACCAATTACAATTGACTCGAAATCGTTTAAGATTAGATTATCGCCGTACTCAGGCTCGCTGTCCGCCTCGTTGCCGCTTTCCGGCTCCTTAATCGGTGGTTCGACGGAGTCTTGATACAGCAGAGAGTCGGTGAAGTAGTTTTCGACGCCTTTGAAGGGTTGTCTGTCGGCCACCACCGTCTTCACGCGCTCGTAGTCGTCCACGTACTTCAAACATTGGTGCAGAGTGGATGGGACTATTCGATTGCCATGGATCCACGGGCGTCCTAGGAGCATGTTGTAGGAAGGCTCGGCGTCAATGACATAGCAGGTCACCTCTGTCTTCATGTCGCCTATGCGGCATTTCAGGCGGATTTTGCCCAGCGGCCGCGTCCCTGTGGTGTTAAAGCCAAAGATGGTTGTGGTGGTTGAGGACAGACGCTTCGGCGGTATTCCCAAATGCTTGATCAATTTCAGAGGCACGATGCTCAGTGCGGAGCCCGGGTCGACTTGGATCCGATCCACTCTCACCGATCCGACATAACCCGTGAAGTACAGTGGTCGATCGTGAGTCGTACTCTTGATGAGCATATCTTCAGGAGTGAAGGTGATGCACGGGACTCGTCTATCCGAGACCTGGCAGCAATTCGCACATTCTTGTTCCGCCTCCGTCTCTTTTAAGAAATGGGTCGAGAAAGCCTCTGAATCTGCCAACGCCTCCTGTAGGGCCTCCCGAGTTGACCTGGATAGTCTAAGGAGGTCGTACATGGTGATTCGCGCCGGGATGCTTTTCAGTTGTGCGAGCACGTTGAACCGGAAAGGTTGGCGGCTTGAGCTGGGTGCATCTGGATTGGGAGGGGTTATGGCGGTTGGCCTCGCGGGAGGTCTTGCCGCGTTCTCCACCCTCGCGGGGTATTCTTTGGCAAACTCTTTTCCAGCCCTCGTGGCGAAGACGTTTGTATCTTCTTCGGAGTCGGTAAGGGCGGCCATCGCCGGGCTGTCTCCGTATGGAATGGCAGAGACAACGTTACAATGCTTTCGTTTGGCCTCCTTCGGCGGTCGCGCGGTCCATTGCTCGTCGTTGAGGAGGTCTGGGTGGACCCACATTATTTGCCCCGATGGCAGGGTCTGTGGTACCAAGCCCTTCTCCCGCTGGTTGTGAGGATCGTCATTGGTGACCCTCAGAACCGCTTTGGGGATGGGAATCACCCCCGCTGGAGCACGAACTTCTGGGAGATCTGTTCCAAAGCTCAAGGTGATCATGTTCGTGGTCACCTGCTTTTGAACCTTCTCTTTCTTCAAGACCCCTGCATCGTAGAGGGCCTGGAGTTTGTCCTTGAGGACGTAACATTTGGTTGTGTGGTGACCAAGGAATCGGTGATAAGCGCAGTAGGTCGGGTCACCGGTTTTGTCTGCCTCCTCAGGCTTCGTAGCCTCAGGCAGCTTGATTCGACCACTCTTGAGCAGAGTATCGAGCGTTGCCACCACCTGGTCCTCTTTGAAGTCATAGTGCCGTGGGGGGCGTTGTTCAAATTGCCTAGGCTTCGGTTTCGGAGCAGCCTTTGGCGTTGGAGCAGAATCAACAGCCATGATCTCCTTTCCTCTTGTTCGAGGGGGATTCTTTGGCGCGGCTGGTTCTGCAGCTCCTTTCTTGGGCTGGGGTTCTTCGGCCTCCAGCCTTTTGATCATGTTTTCTACTTGTTCGCCTTGACGAACAAGTTCTTTCCATGTCCGGGTCTCCACCGCGCCTATTTTGGATAGGACATGGATCGACAGGTTGTTGCGACACATCTCAATTAATGTTGCCTCGGAAACTTGATCCCGACAGTGGACCGATCGGTTCCGGAATCTCTTCACGAAGTCATTGACCGACTCCGACTTTCGTTGTTTTTCAGCGAGGAGAGTGGCCATTGATACTTCGGTGTCGTCGTCGAAGAAGCGGGCTAAAAAGAGCTTTTCGACGTCGGCCCACGCTTTGATGGTGCCGGGTTCCAGCTTGCGGAACCATTCAAAGGCCACCCCCTTGAGGGTGCCTATGAAGAGTCGTGTGAGAATGGCGTCGTTTCCAGTAAGGAATCCGGTTTGTGCCATGAAGTAGTAGACGTGCTGCGAGGGCGAGCCTTTGCCGTCGAACTGTACCAAGCTGATCGGCTTGAACTTTGCTGGGTATGGGACCGTGTCCCATTCGACAGGGTAGGGGCGGACCACCCCCAGCTTGTTCATGTTTTGCTGAAGCTTCAGCGCGTTGAGCTGGTCCTGGAACTCATCGAACCTCTTGTCGCGGGTGCCCTCCCCGGTGTGTGACGTCCCTAGCGACGTCTTGGAAGAATAATCGGATTGTCGATTATCGTCGTCTTCCGTTTCCATCGCCGGGCGGTGAGGAGGTACTCATTCTCTATCCCCCGTCTGCCGAGGTAAGGGGCGTTGGATTCTTTTCTTCTTCTTCTTCTTGTTCAGAAGCTGTTCCATCATCTCCCGCAGAGAGTCGATGGTCGCCTGTTGCTCTTCGAGCTTTTGAGCGACCGTCTGGTCATGGGTAAGATCGGTCATGTGCACCCGCGCCCTCGCGTCCTGACTCGAGTGCGAAGTTTGAGACGTGGCCGCTGCCGAGTGAACCTCGTCCTCACGGTAGGAGGGAGGGGGTACGGCGGAGTAGTCAACCCCGCTCCTCATCCTTCTGCGACTACGGGTACGCTGGTATATGCCCTCTGGCTGGTGTTGGGCGAACCAAGGATTGAGTCCCAGAATGGACTCTGAATCTGGGGAATCGGAAAATACCGTCTTGCCCTTGTCCGTCATGTTGATTGTGACGGACGAGAGCTCTGGGTCGTCAGTAGCGCGTTTCTTTTGGTGACGTCGCCTCCGACGAGAGATCCTCTGTTGAGAGGGTTGTCGAGAAATTCTCTCAAACACGGAAGGTTTCGCCGTTCCTACGCATTGGCAGTCGGTGAGCACTGTGTGAATGAGCCTTTCGCAGTGGCACTGGGGGTTCACCTCGTGTATGGTGCGCATGCGAATTAAATATTCTCGTAGATCTTCCGTGGGTGGTTGGTGACAACCCCCAGCATCGGAAGGATCACTTGGGTGAGCACACGAAGGATCTCTGGATGTGCTCTCTGGGGCACAATGGGTGGAATGTCGCGGCGTCGGAGTTAGGCGGTTTCGCCTTGACGGGCGAGTTTTCGCGTTTGGGCGAACTCTAGCGCGTAGGCGAGTTTCAGCCCTTTGTTTAGACGAGCTGGCTCGCGACGCGTCGCCTATCTCCTTGCCTTTGCGCTTATCCGCCAAGATCTCATGGCGAGGCTCGCCAGCCTTCGAGGATTCGCCTTCTTGGATAGGCCCACTCACTTGGGGTGGTTTGTTCGCGTCAGGGATATGACCTGAAAAGCGAAGTCCACCTGAGCGGGTGGTCCCCTCCTTCTCGGTTAGCGCCCCTGATTTGGAGGGCTTTCCGATATTGGGCGAGTTGCCCTCTCGTCTCTTGCTTCCCGGGTCTGTAGGGTGGTTCAGACCGTTGTGTGAAGCGAAGGTTTGGGCTTTCTGCCCGACAAGCGTCTGCTGTCGCCGTTGGCTAGTTCTCCCGGCAGGGGGAAAACTTGCGTGAGCAGCGGCAGGGTGGCTTGTGCCAGAACGAATTGATGTCTCTTTCGGGACAGGTGCTACTGAGGGTCGTTTGGCGACCCATTTAGTAGACCCTTCCCCCCTGCTCTCGATATGGGACTTGGCCTCAAGAGCGTTTGGGGTGGATTTCCCTATCGGGACTCTGGTGGAGCCTTCTGGCGCGGGAGCTTTGGCCGTCTGAGGTCGGCTCCCGTGCAGGGCTCTGTGGCGCTTGCGGGACGCTCCGCCACCGGAAGAGGAGGAAGACAAGTACTCTTCGTACTTGGCCTGATCGAACTCGATTTCTAGGGACTCCACTGTCGTCCCAACAACAACCTCGTCGAACTGAGCTACCACCATTTCGTTCGAAGAAACAGCTTCTCCCACTGTGGTCGCCATCTTCTGTAGGTGTAAATTTCTGATTTTCCCGGGAAAAGGGAGGGATTTCATTTGTATTTATAAGAAAGCTTATTACAAACTAAATCAATCTGAATTACAACAGAAGCGGAGGGAATGCCCTCCTTGTTTATATTTGTGGGGACTTTACGGTAGCTACAGGATGCTTCGCCCGGTGCTCGCGCCGGGTCTGCTTCCCTTGGACGGTTCGACCGAGGTTGTTGGAGAGCTTCAGTACTCAGTAGAAACTCTGGGTGAAGGAGTTCGAATCCTCTAGTTCGCCGGCGATTGGAGCTCAGAGCTTGGGGATTTTCCGATGGGTTGATCGATTCTCCTGTCGATCGATGCTTTTTCTCCGATCTGTCGATCTCCACTTAGGTTGCTGTAGGAAGCTCTTTTAAGTGGGAGAGGGACCGTTCGGTTGTCCCTTGAACCATGGGATGTGACCATACACTGTTCAAGGACATCCTATTGTCCCCTGTACAACAAACGGTTGTTTTTTGGGGCTACAGGTCGCGTCACGTCGTATAGGAGTGGGAAAGCCCCTCCTCGTACTCGTGACAGCGACGGCCAGGCACTCGAGTGGATCTGGATATCTCATCGAACGCCGGTGGCTCTGACCTTTTGCTTGGAACGCGATACGCTGCATTTATGTGGACGCAGACGGCTCTGGCAACCGTCCGCTCATTTGTGCGGCGAGGTAACGAGTGACCATCCGGCGGTCCTGAGGTGCTGTACCCTTCCTCCCTTCACCCTATGTCTGAATAGGAGCGGGAGAATGGACCTTGCGTGTCTGAGCAAGCTCTGGGTAGCTTTCGGCGCGTCATGGCTTCGGCCTCCCATTCTGACGGGTGAGGCGACCTGCATTTATGAGTCTACAGGCTGGTTCGGCGCCCGTCTCGTTCGCTTGAATTACGGACTGCCGTCTGACGAACTTGGGGCACTGTGCCTCCTTACCTTGCATCATGGGAGGCAGAGAAGGCTTATCCCTGGAAACCTGGTTTTCGGCTTACGTAGGCGGACGTGGCTCCCTGCAAGTGGCTTCGGCACACGAGGGCGGATTTGAGTATCTTTCTTGCGGGCGGATTCATGCGATTTGGAGTATGCGGCCAATCGTGGGGTAGTCGCGTGTCAGCGAATCCGTTTAGTGGCTTAAGAGGGGGTGATCCTGTTCTGTGGGTGAATTCGTTCACTTAATCCGTCGCGGTAATTTTTACCGTCTACAGTGATTAGGATTGCCATTACTGATATCAGTAGTCATCCTTGATGTATATATTCTCGTCACTGCCTGTGCCACATCGATTTCCCTTTGTTCATCACCTACTCAAATTATGGAAACCATCCCACCACCGCTTGTATTCTAAAAACATTGACCACCAATAAAGAGTTATTTGGCTGATCCGTAAAGATTAGCGTTTGTTTGATTGATCTCTTAAGGGGGTGTTTGTTTTAAATCCTATAATTTAGGATATGGATTTCACCATGGGATTTGAAATCCATAGGTTTTTAACATAGGTTGGGATTTCTAAAATTTTGTTCGTTTTATTAATATTTTAGGATTTGGAATACTATAATTTGTAGTATTTTGTTTGTTTCAAACCCAATTTGTAGCAGTACAAATTTTAGAATTTGAAATCCATAGGTGTAGCAAACAAATTTTAGGATTATCAAAATAATGATTGGTGAAAATAAGAACCTTTGGTGAGCTTACCTCCCACAAAAATAAATACAATTGTATTCAATTGGGGTAAGCATACCCAATTAAAGTACACTCCAACGGCTATAAACGGTCATAAACAGTCATAACTAACCCAAGGCGATATAAATAATAAAATGTAAAAATAAATGATAACATAGAGGCTCAGAAAATGGTCATTTTTCAACACCTACATAATAAAAATGCATTGTAGATTGCATTCAAATAATGGTCTGCCTCATCTAAAAATTACAAAAGCAATGTAGATTGTATTATTATTATTGAACGCTTCCTGTAAACAATAAAATCCCATTGTAGGTGGCATTATCAAAATATGACCAATCATCATAGCCGCAAATCCATCAAAAACAAAGCTTATCAAAGACTGATCAATCATCATAGCTGCAAATCCATCAAAAACAAGCAACCAAGCTCAGACAAACTGAAACTGAAACAACCAAGCTCACATGCCATAAAAAACAAGCTCAAACATTAACCCAAGCTCAAATAACCAAGGCTGCAAACAAGTACGAAAATTAAAAACCTGGATTGCCTCAAGTAACCAGCAGGAAAAACTCAAGTAACCAAGCCTACAAGCAAGCAGTTGCAAACATGCAAGCTGCACCCAGAGATACAAGCAACAAGCTCTAACCAAGTGCCATCCATAACACATAACATGTCCCTTATGAGAAATTATGGAAACTATACAGTCTGAGCTTAATCAAAGCTCACAAATCCAAGCTTAACGACCAAGCTAAAAAACAAGCTCGGTGCTCAAATAATCAAGGTTGCAAGCAAGCAGCCGTAAACAAAAAAAGAGTCTCACCTGCAAGCAAGCCATCAAAGTATGCAAACAAGCTCATATAACCAGCAAGTTACTCATCATGTTTGTTTCAGATTCAGTTTGTTTTCTAATGGTTGTTTGTGAGCTTGTTTCAGATTGCTTCAGATTTAGTTTATTTCAGATTCAATTTGTTTTAGACCAGTTGCAAAAAATAAAACAAAACTTGTCCACACACAAGCAAGTTGGACCTAAGAGTAGCTCAGATTGGACTTAAAACCCACAAAAAACCAAGGCTGCAAGCAAGCCATATTACCAGTAAGTAACCAGTCTACAAACAAGTTCCTATAACTAGTAAGTAAGCAGCCACAAGTAAACTCAGACCAGCTATAAAAAATAAAACAAAACCCTCCTGCTATCAAAGCAAGCAACTCATATAACCAAGGCTGCAAGCAAACAGCCGTAAACAAGCAAGATGGACCCAAGAATACAAGCAACAACACCTCATGTAAGCTCAGGCTAGCTGAAAAAATTAAAACAAAACCTTCCTGCTGCTTAATAGCAGCTCATATAACCAAGGCCGCAAGAAAGCAGTCGCAAACAAGCAAGCTAGACATATGCAAAAATTGTTAACGATATAGTCATAGCCGCAAATCCATACGTGACCAATCATCATAGCCGCCGTCAAAAACATGCTCAGTAACAAGCTCACAAGTAACCATTCGAAAACAAACTGAATATGAAACAACCTGAATCTGAAACAAACTGAATCTGAAAGAAACTGAATCTGAAACAATCTGAAACAAGCTCACAAACAAAACATAGAAAACAAACTGAATCTGAAACAATCTGAAACAAGCTCACAAGCAAATCATAGAAAACAAAATGAATCTGAAATAAACATGCTCAGTAGCAAAGCTCACAAGCAACCATTAAAACAAACTGAATCTGAAACAACCAAGCTCACAAGCCATCAAAAACATGCTCAGTAATAAGCTATAACTCAAATAACCAAGACTCGGACAAGCAACCATTAAAAAATCATTATAAGACCAAGGTAGGGGCTCAAATATAGATATTAAAATTGAATACATGGATTGCCTCATCAAACAATGATGTTGCAATGTAGGTTGCAATAACATGAATGGATTGCCTCATCTAACATTGTAAATACAATGTAGGTTGCATTCTCATCTTAGATTGCCCTACCTAGACATCGCAAAATGTTATAGATTGCATTCTCATAATAGGCCCATCTATCATCATTACCCAAATTAAACAATACAAGGATAACACTATCAATGCATAGCGTGTAATGTAGGTTGCTATCAAGTATCATATCCAACCATATTTATATAAACCTGCAAAAGAACCCAAGTTATAATAAGATTGCAATTAGAGTAATGAAATATGCATTATTTTTATAGATTGTGCAGCTTATAATGTAAAGCATCTATTTTTATTCACAAAAATACATTTTAGACTCAAAAATCCGAAATAAAAACTCAAAGAAACTATACAAACAGTGGGTGTAGGGCTGAGCGAGATGTTACTCGCCTCTGATATGATGCACAAACTCCTGGATCTGCCAAAGCACGATCTCCTCCGCTGCACTGCACGAAATTCCGTGCAAACTCCTTCGAGAACTCCTCCAAAACGTCAAAATCCAAGCTAGGGTTTGAGAGGGAGAGATGGGGGCTAGGGTTTTGAGTTCTGAAGGTGTTCTCGGGTAGAAGATATCATATATGAGCCGTCAAACCCGATACAAAACCGAACAAACCCGCAAACTTAAAGAAAACCCAAAATCAGCCCGTCAGTCGACTGAGCAGTCTGATTTCCAGATCCGTGCACGTTTTGCTAATTTGCCCAAAACCAATGCACAAAACTCTATATAATTACACTCATACTTCTCTAATAACTTGTTATCAAGTGTATCTATAACCTCAAGTCATTAATCATAATAGAATTATTTATCATTAATAATTCACATATACTACTAACAAAAATACGGGGTTTTATAGGACCGACAAGTTATCATACTTATTCTCCCTTAAAATTAGTTATTGGCCACGAGCCCAATATTTCTTATTTAAGAATTTTTGGTTGTGCGATATATGTTCCTATTGCACCGACTCAACGTACTAAAATGGGCGCTCAATGAAGATTAAGGATATATGCCGGGTATGAATCACCTTCTATAATTAAATATGTTAAACCATTAACATGTGACCTATTTACTGCAAGATTTACAGATTGTCATTTTGACGAATCATATTTCCCGACATTAGGGGGAGGTAAAGATCAACCTAAAAAAGAAAATTACTTGGAAAATATCATTAGGCTTTCTTGATTTTCGTACAAAAGAATGTAAACTGGAGGTTCAAAGGATTATACATTTACAGAAAATTACAAACCAATTACCGGATGCTTTTAGTGTTTCTATAAGAATTATTAAATCGCATATTCTAGCAGAAAATACTCCGATTAAAATTGATATCCCAGAAGGAAAAATTAAAAGTGCTAACGAATATAAAACACGCCTGAAGCATGGTAGACCTCTTGGTTCTAAAGATAAGAATCCTTAAAAGAAAAGAAGATTGAATGATCAAAAAATTATTAATGACAAAATTCAACCTCCTGAAGAGGTCGCTCCTGAAGAGCCAACTCCTGAAGAGAATGAAACTATAGAGAATTTAATAAATTTTGTCATTACGAGAAAGAGTTGGAATCAAAGAGAAGTAATTGCGATAATGTGTTTGCGTATAATGTAGCACTTGATATTATGGAAGAAGGCGAGGGTCATGAACCCAGATCGGTTGATGAATGTTGGCGAAGAAATAATTGGTTAAAATGGAAAGATGTGATCCAATCTAAATTAGATTCACTAGCTAAACAAAAAGTTTTTGGATCTGTAGTCCAAACACCTGAAGTGTAAAGCCAGTAGGATATAAATGGGTATTTGTGAGAAAAAATGAGAAAAATGAAATTGTGAGATATAAGCAAGACTTGTAGCCCAAGGATTTTCACAAAGACCAGGATTTGATTATGATGAGACATATTCTCCAGTAATGGATAGAATTACATTTAGATATCTTGTGAGTTTAGTAGTACATGAGAAACTTGATATGCGTCTAATGGATGTAGTTACTGCTTATTTATATGGAACATTAGATAATGATATCTATATGAAACTCCCTAAAGGATTTAGCATGCCTGAAGCATGTAAATCAAATCCTAGAGAAATGTACTACATTAAGTTGCAAAGATCTTTGTATGGACTCAAACAATCTGGACGAATGTAGTATAACCGCCTTAGTGAATGTTTAGTCAAAGAATGTTATACAAATGACCCTATATGACCATGTGTTTTCATAAAAAGGAATGGGTCAAATTTTGTGATCATTGTTGTATACGTTGATGACCTTAATCTGATTGGAACGCCTGAAGAGCTCCAAAAGGCGATTGAATATTTGAAGAAAGAATTTGAGATCAAAGATTTTAGAAAAACCAAATTTTGCCTTGGTTTACAAATTGAGAATTTAGAAAATGGGATTTTTGTTCACCAAACTGCTTATACCCAGAAGGTATTAAAGTGGTTCTACATGGATAAAGCATATCCATTAAGTACCCCAATGATCGTCATGTCACTTGATCCTGCTAAGGATCCTTTTAGATCAAAAGAGAAAGATGAAGAGATTCTTGGTCTAGTATCATATCTCAGTGCAATAGGTGCACTAATGTATCTTGCTAATTATACAAGACCAGATATATTATTTTCTGTGAATTTATTAGCAAGATTTAGTTCATCTCCTACAAAACGATATTAGAACGGTATAAAACATATTTTTCGCTATCACCAAGGAACAATTGATCTTGGCTTATTTTATTCTTATAATTCTCGACCTAAATTGCTTGGATATGCTGATGCTAGGTATTTATCTAACCTGCATAAAGCAAGGTATCAAACTTGTAAAATCAGACGCAGCGCAGAGATATGGGTGGTTTTCTTGGCGTAGGTTAGCAGGCGACTTTCTCTGCTAAAATACACCCCCGCCTAGATTTGAGATAACGAAAAACAAGAAGAAAAATGGGAAAAAAATCTTGGAAATTAGTTTGAGAGCTTCAAATTCAAGTTTGATTTCTCTTGTGAATCCTGATGTCTATGATTTTGCTGATGATGGAGACTTCTCATCGGAATCGGAACTGATGGGGTCAACGGGACCTAGAGGAGAGAAAAAGAAGATTCTAATGGCAGATCTGCTAAATTCTGTTCCTGATGAAGATCTTGATTCAGGAAGAGGTGAAAGAATGATGACGTCTATGGAGGAGATGTCTAAATCACAGGAATCTACTCAGAGGCTTGGTATCCAACCTCGTCAGCCTTGTAAGTCAATACTTGCTTCTAGATCTTCAGAGAAAATGAGTAGATCTTGGGCTGATGATGAAGTCTTGGAGGTAGATTCTTTAAATCCATGTTCTTTGAATGAAATAATAGACTCTGATATTTTGAATTCTGCTGTGGATTTGACTGATTTGAGGAATGCTGATAAGGACAATAAGTATGTTGTTGGCAATAATACTAAAGAAAATGATGAATTCCCTCCTTTAAATTCTTCACAATCTGAGCAATCTCTGAATCCTGTTAAAAATGAGAAAAAGAGCTGGATCAGTTTCTTTGCTGATAATAGAAAGATAGGTAATGGCATGGCTTTGGATTTTATTCCCCAAATTCTAAAGATTCTGTGATTTTTGAAGAAGAGGAATGGAAAGAAGGAGAATATATATGGAAATTATCTCTCATTGGTCAGGTTTTAGGAATTAATGCCTGTAGGCGTCAAAAAATGCCAATAGATATCCAAACACAGAAAATCACTCAACATTGGGAAAATCACCCAAAATTAACAAATATGAACTGTCTCGCCAGCGAGACAGTGTTTGCTGTCTCGCCAGCGAGACAGTGTTTGCTGTCTCGCCAGCAAGACAGCGTTTAAATGGTCAATAAACACCTCAATAACTGTCCTACACGTGTCCATTAACCGCCAATGGACGTGGGAAATAACGTGGGCGAAAATCACATGAATAACTGCTAAAATAACGGAGTTTGAAACGTGGGGAGGCAGTTACAGCAAAACTGCCAAGAATATTCGTTTTGCGCGACAGTATTTTACTGTCTCGCTGGGCGAGACAGTAAATTTACTGTCTCGCAGGGCGAGACAGCAAACGCTGTCTCGACCAGCGAGACAGTAAAACACTGTCGCGCTGTACTGATTTGCTGTTTGTTGAGTTTTTGACAGTTGCAGACCCCTGAGGCTATAAATACCCCCCTAGGGTCACTTCTGACGAGGATCGAGCATTTGTTAAAGCATTCCAGAGCAGAGAGAGCAGAGATTTTAGTTCCTGGAGCGACTCCTTGACATTCAGGCTTAGACTTGTTTTCAAGAAGAACGACTATCTTACTTCGATAAGATATCATTTCCATTTCTGACTTCGATAACGAAGAAAGAATCATAAGCCCCCCTCTCACGATCTGAGATTCGGTGGTCCACGAACCAAAGCGTTCCCGGCACAGGCAAAGTCCCACAAAAGCAATAGTCGATAAACAACTATTGTGTTATTTTCCTCAAGAGTTGTAATTTTCTTTTTGTTGTGTAAAAGAGTCTTATAAAAAAGGCTGTTTTCTATGGATTTATTGTAATTAAAAAGAATATAATGAATTCAACAACAAGTTCAACTTTTGCTGAAAACAAACCGGCGACCACAGTGGGAGCCAGCGGCTTCGCTGCCGAAGCCGCCGTGTCGCAGCCGATAAAGATCGTCATCAGCGAGGAGATCGAATACGAATTCGATCAGGCGAAATTCGAGGAATACTTATCATCCTCACCGTCAAAATCGCCCTCCCCGCGCAAGTGCAAGAAGACTTCCTCTCCCAGGAAAACTTTCAAGTCTGCAACGCCAATGAAGGCCGCAGATGAAAACTCTCTCCCGATCGTTGCTAAGGAACCTGTCCGCAACGCTTCTGCTCCAAGTGACTCCGTACCGATTAAGGAGTCTTTGATGAATAGCTCACCGGTGCTGACGAAGAGGGCTCGTCAGAGACAACGCCAGCGCCGTGCTCGACAACTGGCCAAGGCCATGCAACAAACCGACGGGGTCCACTACTATGCGGACCTAGAGTCGAGAAGACAGAAGATGACCCAGTTGCCTCAGCGGCAAAATAACCATATTTCTGCAAAACTTACGACGGAGGAATGGACCCTCGTCAAAAGGGCCCGTTCAACCCTGAAGGAACGGATACAGAGGCGAAAAGAGAAGGCCGCCCGCGCCCGCGCCCGTGCTCTCCGGCAACAAGCGCAAGGAATCAAGAAGGAGTTGGTGTCTGAAAAGCCACCAAAGAATAACAAAGTTTGGATGCCGAAGGCATTGCAAGCATCTGTTCCGGGCCCGTTTACCGCATCAACGGTAAAACCCTGGGTTAGCCCAGATTTGTCCAAGTTCAAAGTCACCATGGCAGATCGCCTTGGTCCCTCGGTCGATGATCGAGGCAAAAAACCAGTTGAAGAAAATTCAAGTCAAGCGAACAAACCCTTGGTGGTTTCATACACAGGGGGTCGTAAACACCCTCCTGTCAGAACTAATTCGGTCCAAGACAAGAGGATATCAGTTCATGATCGTCTAGGACCCGTGAAGATTCCACTCCCGCAAGGGGGTGTATTTAAAAACTTAACCTTGGATCGCTCAGAAACGACAAATAATCGTCCTGTGCATGTTAACAAGGCTCATAAACCAAAGATAGGTTGCTCAAATCACGGTAGTGATGAGCTGTACTATCGAAACAGTAATTCAAGAAAAAGGATTGTCCGGGAAGATGAGTCTCATTGTGCATGCGAGAGACTCATCAAAGCGGTATTGACAGAATGCGGTTGCTCACAAACTCCAAAACGAGTTTTCGTATTTCAAAGACTTTCAACTGAAACGTCAAATCCCAAAGTGAGACGTTTCAATCAGAGAAAGCCTGCAAGACGGCAGGATGAATTCCCTGAGGTCACTATTAACATGACCGGCAGAGGAAAACAACAGTTAGTCAACCCAGACCCTGATTTCTCTTCAGAAGGAAGAGTTGAGCAGGGTCTTTCTAAAAGAATGGAGCGGTTACGACGGAGGGCCAACCGACGCCGAGACTACAAGAGGATACACGAAGGTTTATCATCGGAAGACGAATTATCAGATACTTGTTCTGCAATCGCTTCAGACGATACCGCGTCCAGTGTGGGGCGAGCAAGAGAATCCTTCGCGATCACGCCAGACCAATTGGCTCAGATACTGCAAGAAGCGTTGGCCAAACAGCGCGAAGAGATCAGAGCCAAAATCAAAATAGAGATGGAGTTGACAATGCAGCAAGTACGAGATTTGCAGGTTCAACAAAGTTAACCGGAATCGAGCCAAAAGGCAGAATCCAGCAAACGCAATGCCAAACCCGTCCAAATAGCTGAGGATGATGATAAAGAAGATGAAACTATCTTCGACGATCCTCCTCTCGATAAAGACAATTCTGGAAGCGGTCCGGTTAAATCAACTACTCAAATTCTCTTGAAGAAGAGTGAGGAAGAAGATAAGAAGATGCATGATCTTGAGAGTAAAGTCAATGCTCTGATGACGGCCCAGGAAGTGAAGAAAACGGGCATTCCATACCCGTACCCGAGGGAGTGGGATTTGATTCCTTATCCCCCAAAATATAATTTGATTAACTTTACTCCTTTTGATGGCAGGGGTTCACCAACTCAACACTTGATTTATTTCAAGTCACATCTTGGCGCGATATCAGGAAATGAAGCCCTGATGGTTCGGTCATTCGTAGGAACCCTACGCGGGCCAGCCTTCGATTGGTACCGACGCCTAAAACCCGGAAGCATCACCAGCTGGGGAGATATGGAAGAACTGTTTCTCACCAACTTTTTCGACGATGACACAGAAGTTTTCATTGGTTCGTTGTTGGACGAGAAGCAGAAGAACGGGGAGTCGGTCGACGTGTTTGTCAAACGATTCCGGAACAAAGCGGTGAACTGCAGAGATCCACTCACCGAAGAATTCATCCTACAGACATGTCACAACAACTTGTCTTTGGATGTGCTGGAGATAATGGGGGTTGTACCCTCTAAGACCTGGAAGGAGTTGAAGGTCAGAGGTGAGCAAGCTGAACGGTTTCTCAAGAGGAGGAATTTGGAGAGAGGTCAGCCACCAAATAATAATCAAAATCAGAAACAGAACTTCAATCCTCGAGGCAGAGGAAGAGGGTCGGGACCCGCTGTCGATGCGCATCAAACGTCACAGCAGCAACCACAACCGCAGCAGTCATCATTCCAGCTGGCGCCGAATCAGAGTCAACAGCCTCAGAAGCAATTTAAGCCATCGGAACCCAGATTCCCAAAGGAGTATTCGTTTAAAGACAATGAGGTCCCAGTTATCTTTAAATACCTGCTGGATAATAATAAGATCAAACTTCCACCGGTCACAAACCAAGAAGAAGCAAAGAAGGTTAATGACCCGAAATACTGTGCGTATCACAGGAGGGTCCACCATCCCACTAAGGCGTGTTATGTCTTGAAGGACAAAATACAAACCTTAATCGATGTGGGTATTGTGACACCAAAGCCGAAGGAGAAGAAGGTGGGCGCGAATGCGGTCTCCATTAGCTTCGGATCAGTTCCCTTATCCTGGTTTCAAGCCGAGCCAGTGCCAGAGGTAAATATGCAAACTATCAATGATGATCATCATGGACAGCGCCAAAAAGGGTTAGTATCACATACGGCCCCTAACGGCGAAATCCTGTGGGTTCATCCGGATCTGCTTGAAGATGAACAGTGGACGACATCCACGTCAAAGAAGAAATCAAAGGGCAAAGGAAAAGAGAAGTCCTGTTACGGAGCCTCGGCGATTCCAGAGAGAGACGACGAGGAAATAGCAGCTCTACCACTTTCTGATGAAGAGCAGGAAGTCTTCGCGACAAGGGGTGGAAATGAATACCATTATCAGTATCCTGAAGCTCCTAATCCTAACGGTAAAACTCTGGCAGAACTGGGGGTGGATACGACCCCACCCGTGGCAACCAAGAAACCTCAGAAAGTTATAAAGCAGAAAGAAAAAGAACCTCAACCCAAAGAAGTTCAAATTCCGAAGCAGTCTCGTTTCAATAAACCAATTGGACGAGACAAACCGGAAAGTTCAAATGCTCCATACCGTTTCGACGTTATGACTCAGTTAGCTAATATCCCAGCAAGGATCACGCTATACGAGTTATTACGCCTTTCGAAGGAAACCAGGATAGCTTTACAAGAAGCCTTGGCTGATTCTGAGGTATTCCTCACTCAGATTAAACCAACTCCTGAAGAGCCAGAGTCGTCGGTGCAACATTGCAATCTGGCAGCCACCAAATTTCCTTGCATAGCGTTCACAAAAGAAGATATGCAAGTCAGGAACTCAAAGCATGACAGGCCGTTATATTTCACAGGATATATCGGTTCGAGCATGGTCAACCGGATTCAAGTCGATCCGGGTTCCGCTGTTAGCATCATGCCACTCCGGTTGATGTACCACCTCGGGATTCCCGCCAGCAAGTTAGCCTCAACGGGAACTGTCATTTATGGATTCAACACTAGCGGATCAAGACCATTAGGAAAAATCCGGGTGAAGTGTCAACTCGGAGATTTGAAGTCTGAGGTCACATGCTATGTGATCGATGCAGAAACTTCCTATAATTTACTGTTGGGTCGTCCATGGATCCACGGTAATCTTATAGTTCCCTCTACTCTTCATCAGTGTCTGAAGTATGTCGACACTAATGAGGAGGTTAAGACGGTGGTCGCGGATAAGCAACCATTCAAGGGGTTAGAAAACTATTTTACTGACTCCCTTCTATATGGTGCTGAGTCCGAAACTGAACCATCGGCCCATGGCACGGACAGCGGAGATGAAGCTGATACCGAAGCCGGGCTCGATTATAGTGAAGGTCTTGTATTAAATGACATTGAACCTCTTGTAATCGATCTTGACGATGATGAATCGTCGGACGAAAGTTGTAACTGGCAATTTGCCGATGAAATAATAAAGAATGATTTAGAGTATTCGCCTTGTCTTAATGATGTAATGCAGGAATTGTATGATAATCCTAATCTACACATGCCAATTCGTTCGTCTTGCACGGCGACGAAATATCTGCAAAATTCAGCCGGGACAACAATGATCCTACCTGCAAAGACAGGGGGTGAGAAAGAAATAATCTTTGGGAAAGGGAATCCATCCCCAGCTACTAATCTTTTCTTGGGTAGTAGCTCAGATGAGGAAAAGCCAGGACAACATTTCTCTCGGTATAGTTGGCAAGCTAATGATTACATGGAGAGACAAGGTTATGACCTCTCGCTTGGTGAAGGTCTTCATTTTGGTCAAGGAGTTAGGGTGCCACTCCGTTCTACTTACATACCAAAAGGAAAACCAGATAATCATTATAGTCATAATAGAGGTCTAGGTTATGCTTCGTCATCTGAGGACGAAGATTGCCAACAGATCATTAGCCAATTGATAAATGGAAGCGGGCATTCATCCGATACTTCAATGTGGGACTCTGACACGAGCATCGGAGAGAGATTCAAAGCGCTGATGTCAAATATGGCGACAGTTGATCCTTCCACAACTGAAGAAGACGACCAGTTGCCTATCTGGGAAGATCCCTGGATGCATTACATGAATATCCAATACGGAGATCGATTCGAACAAAGAGAACCTCCTACTGAGGATAAAGTGGTCCAAGTTAATATGGGTGACGAAGTTAATCCGAAACCTATATTTATCAGCGGTGATCTTCCACTAGATGAGAAAGAGGAACTAATCGCCCTCATCAGAGAGTATATCGACGTTTTCGCTTGGAACTACGAAGATATGCCAGGACTCGATCCAAATGTAGCCATGCATACCCTGAACATAAAATCAGACGCTAAACCTGTCAAGCAACAACAAAGACGGTTTCGTCCACAAATTATGGAGGCAATAGAAGCTGAAGTCAAAAAACTGATCGATTCAGGTTTTGTCAGAGAAGAACAACATCCTGAATGGTTAGCTAACATTGTTCCAGTTCTCAAAAAGAACGGAAAGATCAGAATCTGTATTGATTTCAGAGATCTGAATGCCGCCTGCCCTAAAGACGATTTTCCTCTGCCTATTACGGATGTCATCATTGAAAATACATGCGGGTTTGAGAGAATGTCATTTATGGATGGATTCTCGGGATATAATCAGATCAAAATGCATCCGGATGATGAAAAGCATACAGCCTTCAGAACACCCCTCGGTGTATTATGTTATACTGTTATGCCGTTCGGACTGAAGAACGCCGGCGCCACATACCAACGAGCGATGACGAAGATCTTTCAAGAACACCTTCGGAAGACTGTCGAATGCTACGTTGATGACCTGGTCGTGAAGAGTCGTGATAAGAACGACCACATTAAAGATTTGAAGACGATGTTCGATCTTATGAGAACTCATCAGCTAAAGATGAACCCGACTAAATCCTTCCTAGGAATGTCGAGCGGTAAACTTCTCGGATTCGTCGTCACCACAAAAGGTATTCATATTGATCCCGACAAAGTGAAGGCGATAAATGAGCTACAACCCCCGAGAAATCTTAAAGAACTCAGAGGATTGCAGGGTCGATTGGCATATATCCGTCGGTTTATCTCAAACCTATCGGGAAAATGTCAACCGTTTTCTAAACTTGCAAAGAAAGGCGTGTCATTCATTTGGGATGAAGCTTGTCAAAAGTCGTTCGAGGATATTAAAGCATATCTAGCGAACCCACCTATTCTCGTTGCACCGAAATCGGGCAAACCGTTTCTGATTTACGTCAAAGCGACGAGCCATTCGTTAAGTGCATTACTCGCACAAGACGATGATAACGGTCACGAGCAAGCAGTATATTACCTGAGTCGTACACTGGTAGGAGCTGAATCTCGTTATCCAATGATCGAGAAGGAATGTCTTGCATTGGTATTTGCTGTCCAGAAAATGCGACATTACTTAGTGGGGCAGACGATTTATGTCATCTCCAACATAAACCCTGTCCGCGTATTCATGACCCAGCCGGCGTCCATGAATTGGCGTTTAGCTAGATGGGCCTTACTCTTATCGCAATACGACTTGTACTTTAAGCAACAAAAATCGGTTAAAGGGCGAGCTATTTGCGATCTTCTAGCAGAAAATCCTACGAAGGATATAGTCGAATTATACGACGATCTGCCAGATGAAACTCATGAAGTCAATACTACTTCACATCAGCAAGTGTGGCAGTTATACTTCGACGGGGCTTCCCGCGCAACCAATGTGGCAAGCGCACCCGGATGTTCTAAAATCTCCTCAGGAGTGGGGGTCATTTTAGTTTCCCCGGAAAAGCATGTTTTACCTAGAGCATATTCGTTGACTGGACCATGTTCTAATAATGTGGCCGAATACAACGCGTTAATAATTGGACTAAATTTTGCTAAAGAGCTGGGGGTCGAATACCTTGAAGCTTTTGGGGATTCTCAACTGGTAGTGAATCAAATACGAGGAGAGTATGAAGTCAGAAGTCCAGACCTGATTCCATACCATCAGGTGGCTATTGAGATGGCAAACTCATTTGAAGGATTTTTCATTGAGTACGTTCCACGTCTCCAAAACGCGTATGCAGACGCATTGGCGGCATTGTCAGTATCATTGGCTCAACCTCCCGAAACAGAACAATTGATTACAATGAGGACTCACCAGCTTATCGTTCCAATCTACGACTCGGATGTTAAAGAAGCATACTCAACAGCAGTTGAACCCGAAGTTCGAGATTGGCGCTTTCCCATTATCGACTACGTCCTACATGGTATATTGCCTGAAGATGTAAAAGAAAGGGAATCGATTCGGCGAAGAGCACCGAGATTTTACTACAACGCCACAGCACAAATGTTGTATCGACGATCGTACGACGGTCTTCTACTCCGTTGCCTATCCGGCAAAGAAGCGGAACAAGCACTCAAAGAGGCGCATAATGGAATATGCGGTGCGCATCAGCCCGGTCCTAAACTCTGTGATCGACTTAGAAGAATCGGGTATTATTGGCCAACTATGGTAAAGGATGCAGTTGACTACGCACGATGATGTGAAGTGTGTCAGTTACATGCAAATTATATGCACCAGCCTCCCGAGTATTTACACCCATCGGCGACGTCGTGGCCATTCGAAACTTAGGGCATGGATATCGTAGGTCCTATTTTTCCACATTCGGTTAAAGGGGACCGCTTCATTTTGGCAATCACCGATTACTTCTCGAAATGGGCAGAAGCAGTTCCACTTAGAGAAGTAAAGACGAGTGTATGTAGGAAAATTGCAATAAGGAAGATAAAAGAAAATTTGAATTGATTCCTTTGATCTCGATTACAACTTGATTACAAAAGAGAGGAGAACGAAATTGGTTCTTCCCCTTTGTTTAAAACTGGGTTCTTCTCGGTAGCGATGGAGTACCTCCTTCGATTGTTCGCGTCGAATTTGCTCTCCGTTGACGATCCGACCGTCTCTTATCTCGTGGGAACGATGAACTTTCTGTGGAAAGTTTTATGGATAACTCTTTAACGAGTTTAAGAACTCTGAACGAGTTAGAACTCTGTGAATAGAGTTGTTAGAACCGAAAATTCGGTTAATGACCAAGCAAATCTTCTGTCGTTGAAGAATCCTCTCAGATTTGATCTTCTGAGCTTGATTCGAAAATCCTATCTCCAAGGATTTTGTTGCTGCTAGTGCTGAATCCCCAAACCCGAGTGGTTGAGATCTTGAATCGCCTTCAAACCTGTGCGGTTAGATGCTGAAAATCCCACCTTGGCTAACTTCCTCCGTTCAAAAAGCCAGCCTTTAAGAAGGCCCGAACTGAATTGATCTTCAGTTATTTATAGAGGATTAAGGGGGTGAAACCGCCCCTTAAATCTCTCCTAAGTGGGGTGTAACCGCCCTCAAATCGTGGGAAACGGTTTTAGAACCGTTCAACTCATGTTGAATGAGTCAAACGCCCACGTTGGCGTTCAGGACCCTAACCTCACGTCTTAGAATCGAGACGCGAGGTTGGGTGTTGGCTGAACACCAATGAACGCGAGGGTCACTCGCGTTTGATTTGTTGTAACGCGGGTTTCGACCCTAGCGTTTTGATGTTATAACGCGGGTTCGACCCTGGCGTTTTGATGTTGTAACGCGGGTTCGACCCTGGCGTTTTGATGTTGTAACGCGGGTTCGACCCTGGCGTTTTGATATTGTAACGCGGGTTCTACCTTGGCGTTTTACTGTTGACACACGGGGAGGACCTCCGCGTCTTGCCTTGAAGAGATTATCAATGAGTAATCTCTTTTGTCATAGCGTTGCAAAGATCATTGTCTTGTAATCTTCATCTTGGCTCCTTGAGAATATGAGAGTCGTCAGATTGTAACTCCCGATGTTGATTGTGAAGGCCGTTGATTAGAGCTTTCATCAATTGTCGTGAAGGTCGTCAGATTGTAACCTTCAGCGATCTATGTGAAAGTCTTCAAATTGTAGCCTTCTGAAAGTCGTCAGATTGTAACTTCCATCATCGGTATTTGATGGGGGATAAGCTATCTATTGTGATTTTTAGACAGTCTACAGAACCCCCTCCAAAGTTTTCGAAAGTTCGCGGTTGACTGGGACGAATTTTCGGAATACTTTGGATCTTAACTCTGATCTTGGAGTTGTTGATTCTTTGTCGCAAAGGAGTTGCTCTCTGCACTCGCTTTGAAGGCATCTTGGTTGAAGGGATTTGTCACATAGAACTTGTGTGAAGGTATGCGCCATTATCCTGCTTCTAGAATGTGGGGGTGGACCCTGCATTTTGAACTTGAGACGCGGGTGTGACCTCGGCGTTCGGTTTTTGCGTCGCGGGTCTGACCTCGGCGTTTGAAATTTGGAACCCGGAGGTGACCTCGGCGCGGGTCTGACCTCGGCGTTTTGACTTGAAACGCGGCTGTGACCTTAGCGTTATGGTTTTTGCGACGCGGGTCTGACATTGGCGTTTCGATGTGAGACGCGGAGGTGACTTTCATGCATTTTTGACTAAGTCTTTGAAACTTGTCTTCAACTCATCTGTTTCAAGTCTCGGCTCATGTCCATTAAGTTGATGAGCCTGCAAACATGCATAGGATTTTTGGCAAACCCTCAGCCATCAACGGATTTGATAAGCCTTTACCGACTACCGTTTGAGTCGGGCTAGCATGTGGATTGTCTAAATCCGTTCCACATGTAACGTTGTGCTAAGAGAATGAACTCTCTTAGACTTGATGCTATGATTTTGAATACATAGACTTTGTCATTTTTACGGAAAAAGACTAACCGGCGACGCGTGTTAGGCGTAGACTTATCCCTACTTAGGATTTGGGATAAAGTTCCCCATGCGTGTAAGGCACGGATTTTGGTGTCTTTTTCGCGGCAAAAGACTAACCGGCAACGCGTGTTAGGCGTAGGCTTATCTCTAATTAGGGATCGAGATAAAGTCCCCCATGCGTGTAAGGCATGGATTCTGGTGTTATTAATAACAAGCTGCCACGATGTTGAATACGTGGATTTTTGTCTTTTTTACGGTCAAAGACTCACCGGCAACGCGTATTAGGCGTTGACTTATCCCTTCTTAGGATTCGGGATAAAATTCCCCATACATGCAAGGTATGGATTTAGAGATTATTAATTTAATGATAATCACTGGCTACGATATTGAATACGTAGACTTTGTCACTGTTTCTTCCTGTGTTATTCGAAATACTGAAAGAAAATTAGAAGTACCAGAGGTGTAGTATTAACTTGGCGTGAATTTTCACTTAGAGTGAAATTCAGAAAAATTCTTCATTATCACTGGGATAATTCCAGAAAATATTTAATCCACTGGGGATTTTATAATGAAAACTTGCTATTCTTGTTGAAGAAGAATTAACAAGTTCATTGGGGGGGTTTGACTGTTAAAGGTTTGATGTTAACCCAACAGTATGTTATGGACTTATCGCTCTAATGAAGAGAGTCGATAAGTTGATTTGGTTGTCAGAGGTGTGATGTTAACTTGACTGGAATTTGAGGACCTATCGCTCTATTGAGGAGAGTCGATAAGTTGATTTTGTCAGAGGTATAATGTTAACGTGACAGGAATTATGTTGCGATCAGAGCAACTTTGTGGACTTATCATCCTATTGAAGAGGATAGATAAGTGGATTTTGTCAGAGGTTTGGTGTTAACATGACAAGAGAATGTGTTGCGATTGGAGCAACTTTGGGGACTTATATATCATCCTATTGAAGAGGATTGATAAGTGGATTTGTCAGAGGTATGATGTTAACGTGACAAGAAGATGTTGCGATCAGGGCAACTTTGTGGACTTATCATCCTATTGATGAGGATTGATAAGTGGATTTGTCAGAGGTTTGGTGTTAACATGACAAGAGAATGTGTTGCACAAGGTTTTGGGAATTAGCGTCTCGCTGGGGAGAATTACTAAGTGAGTTTATCATCAGAAGCGATGAGTTTGGATGCTCGTGATTTGAATAAGACTTTGAAGACTTAGTGTCTTGCTGGGGAAGATTGTGATTTGAGCAATTTTGAGGACTTATCATCCCATGTTAAAGGATTGATAAGTTGACTGTTGTCAGAGGTGTATTGTTAACGTGACAAACTGGGAGTGATGCGAGTCGAATGCATACTCTGTGGGGTGATGATCGTCAGAAGTGTAATGTTAACTCGACGATATGAAAGATTCGTTACTCTTAATCCAGTGGATTCCAAATAACCAACCCCCAGTCTTGATTAAGACTTGGCAGGGGAAGAAAAAGAGGTAGACAAGACACATCGCCTAGTGAGGCACTATCCATGAAGTCGGAATAGAGACACATCACCAGGTAGGCCATTATCTGATGAGTTTGACTATCAGAGGTAACTGTTAACTTGATAGTTTTAGTGGACCCGCCATCCTATTGAAGAAGATTGGCAAGTGAGTTTGGAGGGAATGAGCTATCAGAGGTAATCATTAACGTGATAGTTTTGTAGACCTGTCATCCTTCTTGAAGAGGATTGGTGGGAGAATTTGGAGGAAAGGACTATCAGAGGTAACGGTTAACGTGATAGTTTGGTGGACCTGTCATCCTATTGAAGAGGATTGGTGGGAGAATTTGGAGGGAATGAACTATCAGAGGTAATCATTAACGTGATAGTTTTGATAGACCCGCCATCCTACTTGAAGAGGATTGGCAGGAGAATCTGGAGAAAACAGACTATCAGAGGTGATCATTAACGTGATAGTTTTAGTGGACCTGCCATCCTATTGAAGCGGATTGACAAGTTGATGGACTATCAGAGGTAAATGTTAACGTGATAGTTTTTTGGACCTGCCATCCTATTGAAGCGGATTGCCAAGTTGATGGATTATCAGAGGTAAATGTTAACGTGATAGTTTTGTGGACCTGCCATCCTATTGAAGCGGATTGACAAGTTAATGGACATGACAGTTCTGGTAGATTTTATGGTTGACAGAGGTATTTTATTGTACGTGACAACTCAGAAAATTTATTATTCATAATCCAATGAACTACAAATAAACCAACCCCCAGTCTTGAACAAGTGTAGGGGGGAAAAGGATTAGACATGGCACATCGCCTAATGGGCCACTATCTAACGAGTTTGACTATCAGAGGTAGTTGTTAACGTGATAGTTATTGGACCTGACATCCTACCGAAGAGGATTAGCTTCAGTGGCCGTAGTATCTTCCGATTCTGACTGGGAAGAGTGAGCTTGGCTTGATTGCTCAGGAGAAGATTGGGCTTGGTCCGATTGCTCGGGCTGATCCTGCCTACTTTGTTCTTCAGCTTTGATCCTGACAATAATCTTTTGAGCCTGTTCACCTTGAGAGATCAGTTGTCTCCAGGAACGGCATTCTGCAACCCCTATTCGAGCTAGGATGTTGGTTTGCAGGTTGTGTCGGCAGGTCTCTACTAAGGTAGACTGTATCATACCCGACGAACACCGGAGAGCCATGGTTTGGAACCTCTTGACGAAGGCTTTGACGGACTCCCTCTTCTTCTGCTTAGTGGCGAGAAGAGTATGGATGGAGACTTCTGTATCCTCTTCAAAGAATCTTGATAGGAAGAGTCTCTCTAAATCTGCCCACTTTTGGATACATCCTGCAGGCAGTTTTCTGAACCATTCAAAGGCAACTCCCTTGAGGGTGCCAATGAATAATCGAGCCAGAATGGCATCGTTTGATATCACATTCCCAGTCTGTGACTTGAAATGATAGATATGTTGGTTCGGTGATCTAGCACCGTCAAAAGTTTGTAGTGTCGGGACCTCGAATTTTGGAGGATAAGGGGCTGCATCCCATTCAGCAGGATAGGGTCTGACAACTCCCTCGTCTTGGAGCTCGCTTCTGTTAGCAATGACATTTAGGCGGGCTTCCAATTCCTCGATTTTAGCCGACTGAGGGTTCTGCTCGTTCTCAGTCTCTCTTCCCTCATCAGAGGAAGATTCTAGGTTGTGGGCTTCTTGGTCAGAAGCCGTATCATCAACCATTTTTCCCTTCCCTTTGCTTGTGTGAGGTTGGGATGAAGACGTTCTTTCCCTTCGGAAAGATTCTTGCCTGAGTGGTGAATCTGTCTTCTGAGATTTGGCCTTGTCTGCGACGAGTTGAGTCAATAGGGCCAGGAGTTCATTGATGGCCTCTTGCTGAGATTTGAGCATGGCCTCTTGCTCATCAAGTCTCTTCGCAAGATCTTCATGGCTTCCCGTCATATAAGCGGAGCTCTCATGTTCAACAAAAGAGCTTGATGATTGGGACTCTGCAATGGCTGAGTGCTCATCATCGGAATTGGTTCCTCTAGCCAAACTCCGATAGTTGACAGGGGGAATGGCTCCTGTTCGCGTCCAAGTGCATTGGTAGATTCCTTCAAACTCGTTAGCGATTTCTCTGACGGTCGGTGAACGACTTGTCTCAGAGTCATCGGAACTAGGACCCGAGGCTTTGCCTCTGCCGATCACATTGATAGTGACCCCAGGATATTCGGTCTCTGGAGACTTCTTCCTGCGAGAACGTCGTCGTTGGTCGAGCAGAGCAACGTTCATAAATTGGTCGAACACCAATTGTTTGGCCGCATATAGGCAGCATTGACATCCAGAGAGGACCGTAGGAATCAGTCGTTCACATTGGAATGAACGAATGACTTGTTGCATCGGTCTTGCTCTCGATGTGAACTCTCTCAAGTCTGTTGTAAAGACTCGAGAATTTCTCACTGATTGTGAGGTTTGAATTGGAACCCCCAGTCCATGATTGGACAGGACTGGCTCTTGATGAACATGGACTTGGTTGAGATGCCTTGAATCCATGAACTTTTTATATCCGTCCCTCAATCTAGTCGCGCTACGCAGACTATTCGGTTTGGCACTTGAAACGCGAGGTCCGCATTTTGGTTTGGCAACGCGAGGGTCGCGTTCTTCATTGTTGACGCGAGGGTCGAGTTTGGCACCTGAGACGCGAGGGTCGCGTTCGGCGCTTGAAACACGAGGGTCGCGTTTTGGTTTGGCGACCTGAGGGTCGCGTTCTGGTTTGGCGACATGAGGGTCGCGTTCTTCATTGTCGACGCGAGGGTCTCGTTTTGACTGGGAAACGCGAAGTTGAAGTTCGCGTTCAACGTAGACTTGAGGTCCGCGTTTTGGCTGTAAAACGCGCCATTGAGGGCCACGTTCAGTCTGGTCCTCGCGAAGCTCCTGTTCGGGCTCGTAGACGCGAAGGTCAGGGTCGCGTTTAGACTCACGAACGCGAAGTTCGCGTTGGTTGGAAGATAGATTTTCTCGAAGTTGTGCCCGTCGCTGAGACATTCTTCTTCGACGAGCAGCGTTCGTCTTGGCCTGTTTTAAGGCTTTTGCAGCGGCATCGTTGACGTTCATGGAGTTTGTCCCCTCTATAGGCCGTTTATGACCTGAGACACGTCGTATGGACGCGGATGTGGGATATTCAACTCGCTGTGCGAGTTCAGCAGAGGCTGAGCCCGCTCCTGAAGCAGAGGGGCTGTTCGACGATTTTTGGCCAAAGGAGAGGACTTTCTTTGGCGTTTCATCAGCGGATTTGACCTCCTTGGAGATCTTGACATCACGCCTAGCCTTAGGGCTAAGCGATCCAGAGGAGAGGGCTTCCTCGTATTTTGCTTGGTCGAACTCCACGACGAGAGTTTCAACAGTAGTTCCCATGAGGTGGACGTCGGACTGCGCCACCACTTCTTCGTCAGAAAAGCTAGTCCCCAGCAGAGTCGCCATCTTTTGTATGTAGGAAAATTGCAATAAGGAAGATAAAAGAAAATT
>BQKN01062022.1:183238-200176 GCA_022839385.1 Asparagus kiusianus
GGGCTTTGGGCCTTGAGAAATTAAAAATTCACTTGTGAAAAAAAAAACAAGAGGAGGAGCTGCCATGGACATTTGGGCTTTTGGGCTTTTAAAATTCAAATATTTCATTTGGCTTCTTGAATTTCTCTTATTTCTTCATTTACTCAAGGGTCTTTGTTAAGAGATGGGATTTTTGGGATTTATTCTTCATTAACCTGCAATTAAAGATAAAACAATTATTAGTGGTATGTTTATTCATATAAAATAGATAATGAGGGTATAAAATTGTAATAAAATATGATTATCAGGGTTCGACCCTGGCGTTTTGATGTTGTAACGCGGGTTCGACCTTGGCGTTTTACTGTTGACACACGGGGAGGACCTCCGCGTCTTGCCTTGAAGAGATTATCAATGAGTAATCTCTTTTGTCATAGCGTTGCAAAGATCATTGTCTTGTAATCTTCATCTTGGCTCCTTGAGAATATGAGAGTCGTCAGATTGTAACTCCCGATGTTGATTGTGAAGGCCGTTGATTAGAGCTTTCATCAGTTGTCGTGAAGGTCGTCAGATTGTAACCTTCAGCGATCTATGTGAAAGTCTTCAAATTGTAGCCTTCTGAAAGTCGTCAGATTGTAACTTCCATCATCGGTATTTGATGGGGGATAAGCTATCTATTGTGATTTTTAGACAGTCTACAACGAGTGATGTCATTAAGTTTATTAAACACCATGTCATATATCGGTACGGTGTTCCAAGGCGAATAGTACACGATAATGGCCCTCAATTCGTCAGTAACGCATTCATCAAGTTTTGCGATAAATTCGGGATTAAGGATGTTTCATCAACCGCTTATAATCCCACAGCTAACGGATTGGCCGAAGCTTTTAACAAGACCATCATCAAAATCTTGGCAAAATTGGTGAAAACCAATAAACGAGATTGAGACGACAAACTCGGTGAAGCCTTATGGGCTTACCGTACAACTGTCCGTACGCCAACCGGAACAACACCATATGCCTTAACATATGGATGTGAAGCTGTTCTGCCACTAGAAATACAGATTCCTTCTCTCCGCATTGCTCTCACAACGGGAATGACGACGGAAGAACATCATCAGAAACGTCTCGAAGAATTAGAGATGTTAGATGAGAAGCGCTTGGAAGCTCAACAACAGATCGAGCTTTATCAGGCCAGAATTTCTCGGACTTTTGATAAAAGGGTCCGACGACGAAGTTTTAAAGAAGGAGATCTAGTTCTTGCTGTCCGAAGACCTATGATTCTCACTTCCAAGAAGAAAGGAAAATTTGAACCCAAATGGGAAGGACCGTTTGTAATAGAAACAGTCTATGCAAATGGTGCATACCGTCTGGTTACTCAAGACGGTAATAAATTGATGATGCCAATAAATGGGAAGTTCCTGAAAAAGTATTACCCATAATACGTTCAGGATAACCTATGTAAAACGGAAAGTTCCTAGAGAGTCCTATGCGGGATATTTCGGGATAATCCGTTATCAGTTGATTATCATGAAAAAAAATGATGATCATATGAATAAGATGTTTTTACTAATATCGTTGAGATGAGATTTAATGACAGTTAATCTTTCCTCACGAAACCTTGTAACACAATTATGGAAGGGGAGTCTCGATGACTTGTAATCCCACGCCATGAAACCCCCACCGATCAGATCAACCAAAGGTCATCGGTCGGTTGAATTCTTATGCTTAAAATCAAAATTGCCCACCGAGTAATTCGTACAAATCAACAAATTCATTGTTATTTGTACCCTACTCTTATTCCTCTTTTGGTCAAACCTTCCTACAGTTAGGACCAAAGCCAAAATCCCCTCTCGATTCATTCCATGAACGAGAGGTCCACAAATCGAGTGATCAAACCTTTAAACAGTTAGGATCATCTCAAAACCCCCACTTGGTCAAACCTTCTTACAGTTAAGACCAAAGCTAAAGTCCCCTCTCGATTCGTTCCATGAACGAGAGGTCCACAAACTGAATAATCAAACCTTATGACAGTTAGGGTTATTCAAACCAATTCAGATTCTTTAAGTGGAGATCCCACTTCGAGTTTCCTTTGCATTAGGAGATAGAATATAAAATTCTTCCTCTCCGATTTTGGGTTTATCTCTACCAACAAACAAGAGACAAGGAAACGGAATATGAAATTATTCCTTTTCAATTCTGGGTTTATCTCTACCAACAAACAAGAGACCAGGAGATAGAATATAAAATTCTTCCTCTCCGATTCTGGGTTTATCTCTACCAACAAACAAGAGACAGGGAAATGGAATATGAAATTATTCCTTTCTAATTCTGGGTTTTTCTCTACCAACAAACAAGAGACTCTGAACTGGAATATCCAGGTCCTTCATTCACAAGCTTAGATACGTTTTCATACAAAGAAAACATAATCTATCTACACTTTAAAATCCATGTCATTCACACATGGGGGATGTTATCTCTACCCCTTATTAGAGATAACTCTACATCTAACACATGTAGCCTACACATTCAATGCTGTAGTTTAAAGTCTAAAAGAGTTTAATTCTTTTAGCCCAACGTTATATGTGAAACGGACTTAGATAATTCACATACTAGCCCGATTCAAACGGTGTCGGTAAAGGCATATCAAATCCGTTGATGGCTGAGGATTTGCCAAAAATCCTATAAGTATTATGATTATTTATTTATTTTTTTTAAAAATGAGTAATCATAATAAAATCTCAATGAGCAAAAGAGTTCATTATATTGATCGAAAATGGTCAAACAAAAAAAAAAGTATACATGTTCTTCAATTACAAAAATTTATGCTGACGAATTTGATCTTCTAGTTTTGAGAGCTCTATCGCGTAGGCTTGTTCAAGCTCAGCGGTCAGTTTAACTTTGAAGGCTTCCTCGTCAACACTCTGAAGTTCGGCGACCTCTTGTTCCTTCTCAGCAAGCCTCTTATCCTGGATATCCAATTGTTGGAACAGGTTTTCTTCAATTTGAGTTGTCTTCGTCAACTCAGATTCTATAACTATACGAGCTTCCTTGGCGTTTGCAAGTTGTTCCTCCAGGCGGTTTATCTCAGCTTGATTCGACTCTAAATCCCGCTGTAGATCGACCTTAACTTGTATTCTCTTGGCGACATGCACCCTGAGCCGATGACTATGGGCTCTTAGCTTTTGAAGTTCGGAGTTAGCAGATTTTTGGGAATCGCGCCATGCTTGCAACTTGAAGTCCATATGAGAAGCGATGTAGGAGGGTACGCCTTTAATGCGAAGATCCTTCAGGAGTTCAACATGTTGCTTCAGCTCGACTAGATAAACGTTGATCGAATCGGCCAAGTCGTTATATCCTTCATCTCGGAGGCCCGACATATAACGATCAAACGGTTTCTTAAAAGCCTCAAAATGTGAGCCTTTAGAAATAATGCGATCGACCATAGAGTTCCAAAAATGGACGAAGCCAAGAAGATCAGAGCAAATGGCTGCTTTTTCAGGATCCTCGTCAGCCAATAACTCTTGAATACGAGTTGATAATGAGATGGAAGAAGCTGCGACAAGGGTAAATAAGTCAGTACAAGATATATATGTATACACTGCGATTTGGAGTATACCAAGTTTAACGGAAGAACCTTCAACATGACCCTGTGTGTCCGCTGGGGGTAGTCCGGCCTCCTGAGTAGTCGAAGCTGGTTCAAGGATAGCAGCTTTCGATACACCAGCTACGTCAGAAGATTCTGTAACTTCGACCTCAGAAAGTTTTGGGCTTAAGCCGAGAGGTCTCTCAGGGGATTCTACAAACAAAAGAATCATAATGAACATAATTGGGTGTTAAACGGAAACTTGAAGCAAATGAGATTTTAAACTCACCAACTCTGGGCACAACATCAGCCGATGTACCAACTTCTTCAATTGGTCTTGCTTTTGTTGCGACTGGACTGATCTGAGGAGTGACATTGACCTCTATCATCATAGGATCTGCAGGAGTTGCAGGTCGGGATTCGAGAATGGACGATTGAAGATCAACATCAGTCCCTGCCCATGATGAATAGTCACGACCCTCAGGCTGATGTTCGGTCTCAGTGATTATGGCAGTATCGGTTCCGGTAACTGGTCCTATAATTCAGATATTTAGACAGTCAGTCGGGTAAAAATATATATGTAAGATAAGGAGCTTACAGAACAGAAGCCTTACTCTCAGAAGGACCTGCCTCTGTTAAACCAGCGCCAATCGCTGGTTCCGTGGCCGCATCAGTCGCTTTCCCGAACAACAAATCGGAGATTTCTTGATGATCGCCCACCGAAATATCAATATTATAATCAAAATCAGTGAAATCGTCAATTTTAGGAGTGTGGGTGATCTCTCCCTCTGTTGGTTTGTTCATGACGACGTCTACAGGAACCATGGAATCGTAAGTAACAGGTGAAACCAGACAAATTTACCCAAGTTAAAGAATAATCCTACCTTTGTTCGTCGGGACGAATTTAGGAGCCTCGCTACTTGAGCCAACTTCTTTTAGTTTAACTAAAAGAATAAAAAGTGCACAAGTCATTAAAAGAGGCACACGACCCGATTCATTCATTTCTCGGATTTCTCTTCCGAGAGGAGAAAGATCAGTACCTGCGTCTGTAGCTGATGGATCCATGTCAGGAGGTGGTGGGATACCAGCTGGTCCTTCTTTCAGAGCATCCTGCATTTGTTGGACAAAACTGGTCTCCTCAGTTTCCATACCTCCGGGAGAAGCGACATCATGGGGTAGTTCTCCTTCTTCTCGACTCCCTACAGAAATTAAACATGAAATAAGTTTGAGTATTAAGAAGTGTAAAAGTGATAAAGACAAATAGTTACCTTGCTCATCTGAAGAAGCACTACGGTCAGACTTCTCCTCTACAGTCGGAAGATGAACACGTGGCTTAGAAGCAGCTTTCTTTTGCCTTTTCAATGGACGCGCCTCATCCCCGACTACAGACCCCTCATGACGATGCTTGGTACGTAATTCAGTTATGGGAGGGATCTGGGTTTGAGTTTGAGTGGAAGGTCGTGATCTTCGTCGACGAGCAAGAGGCACTTCATCCTCTTCATCTCCTTCATCCTCGCTAAGGACTTCCACTGTCATCTTGTTCGGGTAAGTCATAACGACTCTTTCTTTTCTTTTTCTCGGAGCATCTGGTGGTCGAGCAGGTACAGCAGATGGACGCACAAGTCCTCTCTCGAAGAAAGAATTGGGGAGACCAGCTCTTTCTTCAGAACTTGAGCCAGTCTCACCCGCCTCCTCGGAAGTCTCCGTCTTCTCGGAGTCGAATTCTTCTTCACTACCAGCCGAGCGAGCCGGTTCTTTTCCCTTCCTCGACGATTCGGCGGCCTCTTTCTTTTGAGATGAAGTCCTAACTTCACGTGTCGTTCTGCTTGAGCGCCGCGGGACTATCTCTTCTTTTGGTACCGGCATGCTTCGATATGGAGTGACAGTATTGGCGGCCATCAGCCACTTGCAATACAAGAAGGTCATCCGTAGAGGCGGCGATTCTAAAGGGAGATCGAACTCAGCGCCCGTACAGCCAACAATACTCCAAAACCAGGCTCTCGCGTCATCAATGAGTCCCCCTCGGAAATTTAGGTGACGATTCGGGTTGCCGATGTATATCTGGTCGTAGCCGAATTGACGAGCAAATCGGCATGGAAGGTATGGTTCGATAAGACAAACGTCTCTTACCCGAAATAACAAGTAACCGGGTCGAATGTTCATCAACCATCTGAAGCATCCAATATCTAAAACGGTACGATTCTGTCTTGGATTTTCAGTATCCAATAAAGTAGTATTGTAGGTACCAGAGAACCAAGGGAAGCAGGGGAAGAATTCCCAACACTTGTGAATTTTGAACTGCCTTGATATGTCCGGCTCTCGATGTTTGATCCATTTGCAAGCTTCAAGATTCTGCAACAGGGGAAGGCTGGGATCTACCACCCTAGGAGCTTCCATTAAATCTGGCCGGTGAAGTACTAACCAGGCCATTAGATAAGTATATGGCAACTCCAGCTTCAGAACTGATAGGCTGGCGGAGGGTTTCTTCTTCTCCAGAGTAAACACAGTGATTAACTGTCGTAATCCACTGTGAATGGCAGCCACCATAGCAGGAAGCAAGGATAATTTGCGACCTGTAGCTAACTGAACGGCTGGATACAATACTTCTATTGGCATCATATCAGAGGACTGGTGGGGAACCACGCATCTCTTTAGCCACAAGGCCAGGAAACCAGCCAGCAGAGCAGTAGAGCTAATCGGAACACCGGCCTGCCACAAATAAGAACGGAATTTTGTCCCATGCGGAAACTCATCTTCTGAATGAGAGGTGTAAGTCTGGGCGTTTGTTTTCTCCAACAGCCGATTGATTTCACTTGGGCTTATAGGAGACAAGCCGCATACATCTTTAGAGCGGTCTTCCAGGTTCTTAAACAGATAATCGGCGAATTGTTTTAAGCTGACTTGAGGAGACTTCCTCCTTGCTTTGGGGTCCATCTCGGCCGTAGCTATGTGATAATGACAGGTCAATTCCTATAGAACGTCATGAGTCACAGCTGACCGATCCTTTATCTTGTTCAGTTGATTGGTGGTCGGGAAGAACTCTTGATATGGGACGTCTCCCATTGGTAAACCAGACACCTGCATCATTTCATGCAGTGGTAGTCCGAGCTCCCCGTTCTGGGTAAAGAAGGTATTAGTGTCCGGGTTGTAAATTTCGAACAAACAGAGAAAATGACTCACACTAATCTGCAGACCACTCATGGTAGCACGAATCGGGATCGCCAACCCCGAATCGTTTAACTCTCGCTCCCAACGTGTCAACGCATAACGGGTCATTCTGGTCCACCACCATTTCTCTCCGAAATAATGTACCCATCCATAACATCTGAAACTCTCTCGGGGTAATATTTTGCCCGCTGCTGCTAACCGGTTCTTCACGGTATTGGCTTGCACTGTCTTTTCATTCTGAGGGATGTTGTCTTGTCCTAAGACACCTGGATGAAGCCCTCGTATCGAAGCTCTCTCACTTGAACCTGGGGTGGCTTCCTTCCCTATAAAACCACAATGAATGCTTTCGTGGTTTTCGGTCAATCTCCAGAACATCTCGCGGTTAACTGACAAACTCCTGAATTTCAATAGTGAGTGATCCCGAGGAATCAAAGGTAAATATAAGAATGACGACCCGCTTTGATGTAACCATTGTGCGGGCTTGCAGAATGCGACCTCCGGATCTTTCATAGAGTCACCAAACAAAAAATCCGGCTTCCTTATGTACTTGTTATCATCTCGTTCTAAAATCAAAGGAGTGTCCGTGATTATTCGTCGCAGAATACGGCGACTACCTCGCTGAATCAATTCTCGAGCCCCTTCACTATAATCTGATTTAAATTGGGGAGCAGACTCTATTAAGGGTAATCCCTCATAAAGAGAGTGAGTAATGTTACTCCGACCCGTGACAGCATCAGCAGGAATAGCAGTAGGAGGAAAGTGGACTGATTAAGAAAACATACATATAAAGGGTGTAAGAATATTCCTAAAATTACAGAAGAAGCGGTATATCTTACTCTATAAGATATAATCGCTATCTCATAACAGGTGTGACGATTTTCCATCAATCACATGTATAAAAGAGATATGCGTTACTATGCATGAGCATTATAACGGCATATCAAAACCTTTTAACACATGTGGGATGATATGAAATCGCCCCTGCATGTTCTGAAGTGTGTTTTGTCTATGCAAAACGAGCACTTTTAAGCGTCGATCCCCTCAAAGGAGGATGCCGGCTCTTCTCGAAAGCATCTCAAAGGATACAATCGAGGATCTGCATACAAACACTGATATATATATATATAGAATTAACGGAATGTAGTATTTAAAGTTGTGAAAAGATGAAAGAGATATACCCCCATGCGAAGCGGCAACAGGGACAACCTCCTCAGGAGACTGAGCAGTCGAACGGCTTCGGGAACCTCGGGATTTACGTGGAGACATGATGATTATATGATCTACAGTGAAAATCCAACAAGAAAAGTCAGTATTTGAATGAGAAATCGACCAAAATGTATCAGAAACAGTGCATGTGAAGCCACGTTCGCAAAAAGTTCAAAATCTGAAAGAAAAGGGGAAAATATACCTTTGAAATCTGAAGCAAATCTCACCAAACAGAAGCACCACACAAATCGGCAACAAAGAGGAGAAGAGAGGGAAGAAAATTCGTCGAAAATCGCCCAAGAAATCGCTGGAAATCGCCCAAAATCCGACGTGAAAAACCCTAAAAAAATCCTAAGTCCCGATTTTATACGCTGTCTCGCTGAGCGAGACAGTAAAATACTGTCTCGCCGAGCGAGACAGTAAAATACTGTCTCGCCGAGAGAGACGGTAAAATACTATCTCGTCGAGCGAGACAGCAAATACTGTCTCGCCGAGCGAGACAGCAAATACTGTTTGCTCAGCGAGACAGCAAATACTGTTTCGCCGTACGAGACAGCAAATATTGGGGAATTGTCTCGCGGCATGAGACGGCAAACATTCTCTTAGTCAAAAGCCAAATGTGATACGATTAGATACTCCAATAGGTACACGAGTCTAAACTGTTTCCCACACCCAATAGGAAGTTCCTGGAGAATATTGATCTGAATGTTCTTAAGGATAACCTGTTGAATTCTCAGTGAACATGTCAATTCAATGACAAAAGCTGAACCTACAAGAACAAATACCAGCTTCGATTCAAGATCTCGACAACGGTCAAGCGATAAACGCAACGCCGGAAGAACATTAGCTATTCTACAAAGAACTGAATAGACTAAAGGCAAAAGAGTTCAAGGGTTGAAGCCATTTTGCAAGTCCTGCTACACGATCTACTCAACCAAGCATTGAAGGGATCGTAAGTAAAACCTATCTTATCCAAAGCATCCCAGACTCTTCTATAAAAGAATACGTCTGGAATACTTTGGAGGGGGTATCTGTAGGCGTTAAAAAATGCCAATAGATATCCAAACACAGAAAATCACTCAACATTGGGAAAATCACCCAAAATTGACAAATATGAACTGTCTCGCCAGGGAGACAGTGTTTGCTGTCTCGCCAGCGAGACAGTGTTGGCTGTCTCGCCAGCGAGACAGTGTTGGCTGTCTCGCCAGCGAGACAGTGTTTGCTGTCTCGCCAGCAAGACAGCGTTTAAATGGTCAATAAACACCTCAATAACTACCCTACACGTGTCCATTAACCGCCAATGGACGTGGGAAATAACGTGGGCAAAAATCACGTGAATAACTGCCAAAATAACGGAGTTTGAAACGTGGGGAGGCAGTTACAGCAAAACTGCCAAGAATATTCGTTTTGCGCGACAGTATTTTACTGTCTCGCTGGGCGAGACAGTAAATTTACTGTCTCGCAGGGCGAGACAGCAAACGCTGTCTCGACCAGCGAGACAGTAAAACACTGTCGTGCTGTACTGATTTGCTGTTTGTTGAGTTTTTGACAGTTGCAGACCCCTGAGGCTATAAATACCCCCCTAGGGTCACTTCTGACGAGGATCGAGCATTTGTTAAAGCATTCCAGAGCAGAGAGAGCAGAGATTTTAGTTCCTGGAGCGACTCCTTGACATTCAGGCTTAGACTTGTTTTCAAGAAGAACGACTATCTTACTTCGATAAGATATCGTTTCTATTTCTGACTTCGATAACGAAGAAAGAATCATAAGCCCCCCTCTCACGATCTGAGATTCGGTGGTCCACGAACCAAAGCGTTCCCGGCACAGGCAAAGTCCCACAAAAGCAATAGTCGATAAACAACTATTGTGTTATTTTCCTCAAGAGTTGTAATTTTCTTTTTGTTGTGTAAAAGAGTCTTATAAAAAAGGCTGTTTTCTGTGGATTTATTGTAATCAAAAAGAATATAATGAATTCAACAACAAGTTCAACTTTTGCTGAAAACAATGCCAAATTCAAAGATATGGAAAATTTTATCAAGAAAGCTTGGTCTCCACTGGCTAATCCAGAAATTCTGCTTCTTAAATCAGGCCTTTTCCTGTTCAGATTTAATACTAAAGAAGAAATGAATGATATTATTGAAAATGGCCCTTGGTTTTTTGGATCAAGACCTATTTTACTGAAATACTGGACTATTGAAGAAGAAATTGAAAAGAGTTTTGAAAATATATACCTATCCCATATGGATTCAGTTGCCAGGCTTAAGGTTGAATTTGTGGAATGCTAAATGTTTGAGTAAGATAGCAAGTGTTATTGGCAAGCCAATTGCCACAGATAAGCTTACTGCCAATAGACAGAGGTTATCATATGCTAGGGTGTTTGTTGAAGTGAAAATGCCTTCTATGTTGCCAGATCATATTTCTATACAAGGACCAAATGGCAAGATGATTAATCAAATAGTGCACTATGAATGGAAGCCTAAATGGTATGATTTTTGTAAACAATTGGGGGCATGCTACTAAGTTTTGTAGAAGGCAGGTCAGAACTCAGAGATGGGTTCCAAAAAACTTTCCTGGAACAAGCAAAAATGTCCAGGTGGGTCTAAATGCTAGCCTATTGGCAAATTCAGGCTCTGATAATCCTGTGATACATAATCCTGAAAATGTGAAATCTATGCATGGAAAGGATCATATCTTACTTTCTTAGGGATCAAAACAATCTGAGTTGAGCCCTGTCAATCAGCAACCAAAAAAGTATTTTTTTTTCCTGTGAATACTCATGTGCACTATGTACACAAAGCTGGGCAATGTTCTGAATATATTGATAATCAGATACAAGATGGACAAATAGAGAGAGAAGGATTATCTTTATTTACAATTGAGGAAAATCCTATGCATGTTGTGCATAGCTCACAGGCTAAAAAAACTATGCATGTTGTGCATGTTTCAGGAGTAAACACTGAAAATAAAGAAGAAGTACATCCTGAGGCTTCATGGATAGAAATGCAAAAGGGAAAAAGTAATAACAGGCTCATCTCTAGTAACTCCTTCTCTCCTTTGACAGCAAAAATATGTGATCTGGACCCCTCCACATTGGACAGAGGGAGTAAAGGTAAATTGAAATGAATTTTTTCTTTTGGAATGTGAGGGGACTAAATAAATCCCCTAAGCAGCATCTGACTAAACAACATATTTTTCAGTATCATATTTCTTTTATTGCTTTACTTGAAACAAAAATTAAGGAGGCTAACATACCAGCAGTAGCAAAAAAGATAGCTGGTAAATGGAAATGGATTTCTAATGCACCAAGTAATGGCAAAGCCAGGATTTTACTTCTATGGGATCCTGATATTCTTAATATCCAAATTGAGCACATCTCTTTACAACATATTACTTGTACTGTAAAGTCTGTGGATGGAAGGGTAGAATGCATTATATCTTCTGTATATGTTTCAACCATCAGGGCTATAGGAGAAATTTATGGACAGAGCTTCTTCAAATTCATCAAGCTGCTGGGAATTCTCCATGGCTTCTTTGCGGAGATTTCAATACTATGATAAATGATGAAGAGAAAATTGGAGGTGTAGCACTCACTGATGTAGACACAAAAGACTGCAGTTCTTTCATAGAGGATTGTCAGCTTTTACATCTAAAAACTTTGGGTAATTTTTTTACTTGGAGTAATAAACAAGACCAAGATACTAGGGTCTGGTGCAGGTTGGATAAAGCCCTTGTAAATGATGCATAAATTCAAAGGCATATTTCTAGTCATGTTGAATTCTTATCTCCAAACTTTTCAGACCACTCACCTGCTTTGGTCTCAATATATGAAGAGAAAGATAAAGAAAAAAAGCCTTTTAAGTTCTTAAAATGTGGACAACTCATGACAAGTACTTGCCTACAGTGAATTCAATATGGCAAACACGGGTAGATGGTTTCAAAATGTATTCAGTCATTTCTAAACTCAAACTTCTGAGGAGTGCTTTGAAGGATCTCAACAGGAAGCATTTCAGTGAACAGGTCTTAAGAGCTCATCATGCTCTAGAGGATACTCAAAAAAAATTGCAGGAGGACCCTTTTAATTCTGCTATTATATGCCAAGATAAAAGTTGCTTGTCTACTTATAATAAGCTTTTGAATTGTGAACTATCTTTCTATCAGCAAAAAGCAAGAATTCAATGGAGTATCAAGGGGGATAGATGCACAAGCTATTTTCACTCAATAATCAAAGCAAACAGGCATCAGAATAGAGTACTAGTTCTCAGTAACAGAATGGGAGAAAGAATTATAGAAAGTAAGGATATTGCTAATGAGCTCATCAACTATTTCAGAGGCCTCATGGGTACTGCAGTTCAAACAATAGCTCTAGACATCAGATTATAAAAAATGGTCCATGTTTGAATGAAAATCACATCGGGGATCTTGTAGTACCTATATCTAAAGAAGAAATCAAGAGAGCAATGTTCTCTATGGCTGATAATAAATCACCAGGCCCAGATGGTTATGGAGCATCTTTTTTCAAGTCAGCCTGGTCTGTTATTGGTGATGAATTTACTTTTGCTATTGAGGAGTTCTTCTCTACTGGCAAGTTACTTGGTCTTGTTAATTCAACCTCAATCACCTTGATTCCCAAGGTACAATGTCCAAACACCCCGTCTGACTTCAGACCTATTTCATGTTGCAATTGTATTTATAAAATCATTTCAAAGATTCTTGCAAATAGGCTGCAATCAGTCACGGGGTATCTCATAAGTGAAGCTCAAAGTGCTTTTGTAAAGGGTAGGCATATTACTAATAATGTCCTATTGGCTCATGAATTGGTTAAAAACTATAATAGAAAGCACATCTCCCCTAGAGTTATGATTAACATTGATATAAGGAAAGCCTTTGACACTGTTAGTTGAGATTTTATTAAAGAAATTCTTCAAGGCTTGGGATTTCCAAATGTGATGGTCAACAGAATAATGACATGCATCTCTACTCCTAAGTATTCCATCTCTCCCAATGGGTCTTTACATGGATATTTCAAGGGTGAAAGAGGTCTAATGCAAGGAGATCCCCTCTCCCCATATCTGTTTATTTTGGCTATGGAATATCTTACAAGAAGTCTGGACTTTCTGAATCATGACAGGAAATTCAAATATCATCCTAAGTGTGGAAGGCAAAAAATAACCCATTTAATCTTTACGGATGACTTATTACTCTTTTGCAAAGGAGATCTTCCCTCTATTCAAAAAATTTATCAATGTATCACAAGTTTTAGTCAGGGCCTTGTGGCTAATCCTAGCAAGAGTGCAATATTCTATGGTGGAGTTAGAGAATCTGTAAAGGCAGTAATTCAGGAATATTTGGGTTTTTCTGAAGGCAAAATGCCTATCAAATATCTGGGAATGCCACTTGTGTGCAGGAGGTTAACATTTCATGATTGCAATCCTCTTCTCAGTAAAGTATCTAGTCAACTTCAGAATTATTTGAAGGTTAAAAAGCTATCTTATGCAGGCAGATTACAAGTAATAAAAAGTGTTATCCTGGGCATACAAATATATTGGACCTCTTGCTATGTTCTTCCAGCTAAAGTTCTCAAAAAAGTTGATGAACTCTGTAGAAATTTTCTATGGGAAAAAATGATCATTCTACCAAACCTGCTCTGGTATCTTAGGACAGAGTTTGTTCAAAAAAATGTATGGAGGCCCTGGTATCTTCTCTGCTACAGTCTGGAACATGGCAGCAGCTTTGAAGATAATTTGGGACATTCACTCTAATAAGGAATTGCTATGGATCAAATGGATACATGGCACATACCTTAAACACTTGAATATATAGCAAGTGGATGTGAAAAATGGAGATTCATTGGATATGAAAACAACTCCCAAAAGTCAGAAATAAAGCAATTGGTCACTGTGGTGGTGTGGAGAATCTGCAAAATCTAATTAGATCTTGTTGCAGTAACTCAAAGATCAAATTATCAGCACTATATCATGCTCTATCCCCTTCTGAAAACAAGGTATCATGGTGCTCTACTATCTGGGGAGGTTTTAATTATTCAAAGCATTATGTTATCTCTTGGTTAGCTGTCCAAGATAGGCTTCTAACTCAAGACAAACTGATTAGGAGAGTGATAATCCAAACAAATCAGTGTATTCTTTGCTCAGGAGCTGAAACTGAAAGTAGGAATCACTTATTTTTTTGATTGCAAATTCTCTAAGGATGTCTGGAACAACACAATGGGATGGCTTTGTTTCAAGTGGAGAAGTTGTGATTGAAATCAGTTGTTGAACTGGTATAGTTTCAGTTTGCGGGGGAAAGATTCAAACATAGTGTCAAAAGATTGGCTTTAACATCATCAATCTATAGCATATGGATGGAGCGCAATGGGAGACAATTCAATCAAAAATCCAGGACTGTTGATCATCTAGTTAAACTGATTAAAGTAAATATGATGACTGCAATTATAAACAGTGATATCGATGCTGAAAACAAAAAATGGACGCAGTCGTTATGATTTAGGTTGTTTTGTTTTCAGGCAACAATGTAAAAGCAGGGAGTTTTCTCTTTGGGTAGTTTGGAGATGTTGTTTGACAGAGCTCTACTTATCTTGAGCTTTAGATGCAAGTCTCTGTTTTGATATCTCAATATTTGGGATTCTTTATGTACATATATTCTTCATTTTGGTGATGAATAAAGAATTTTCATTTACCAAAAAAAGGTATCAAACTTGTTATTTATTTACAAGTGGTGATACCGCTATTTCATGGCGATCTACGAGGCAATCAATTGCTGCTACTTCTTCAAATCATGTTGAAATAATAGCAATTCGTAAAGCCAATCAAGAATGTATTTGGCTAAGATCAATGATCCACTATACTCGGAAGAATAGTGGATTGTCTCCTGAAAATGAAAATACTTCGACCATTTTGTTTGAAGACAATGCAACTTGTATAGCTCAATTAAAAGGAGGATATATTAAAGGAGATAGAACGAAACACATTTCACCAAAATTCTTTTTTACACATGATTTGCAAAAGAATGGTGAAATCGTTGTGCAACAAATTCGATCGATTGATAATCTGACAGATTTATTCACCAAGGCATTGCCGAGTGTAAATTTTGAGAAATTGGTAAAATATATATTAGAATGCGTTGGTTGAAAGATCTCAAATGATATTTGAATCATGGAAAGAAACTAATACACAAGAATAATGTACTTTTTTTCCTTCACTAGGATTTTTTTCCCACTAGGTTTTTTCCTAGTAAGGTTTTAACGAGGCATATTCTTTGTGTAATGTTGGACATCCAAGGGGGAGTATTATGAAACAATTAAATGATGTGGATGTCCATTTAGTTTCCCAAAGAGATTGATACATGTATTACCCCTTGATATTCTCTATGAGTAATCAATATGATTCATGTATCATCATCTTAGTTTGTATATAAATAGAGGTATTCCTATCTCACTTTGCAAGGAAAAATTGAGGAAATAAAATTCTTTTTACTTCTTGTTTACTTTCTCTACTCTACTTTATTAGTTTTATAACAATATTTTATTTACCACAAGCAATTTTTATTTCTTCTGGTAGCAGTATTTTTTTTGCTATCTATTGAATTACTATATAATTTTTAATTATTAATTATATAGTGTCATTGCTGGTTAAAACTTCTGGATCGGCCACTGTTGTTGTTGACCGTAACAGTCACACATGCGGGCTCTGATCAAATCATAGGCTTCAACTGACACATTTAATATCAAATCAGAAAATTTAGCAGAAAACTTTCCTAAAACTTTGAATCAGTGGGGAGAAAACCCCCTAGGGTTGCCAGAGAGGACAGAGAGTAGATAGATTTGAGCGGCGAGAGAGCGCGAGAGTGATCTAGGAGCTGTTGGCTTGATCGCCTTAATGAAGCCTGCATGCTTTCTCTCCTATGCACAATTACCTTTACTAGTTTCAAGCCCGTGCGATGCACGGATTTATATAATACTAAAATGACAATCTTTAAAAAAAATTAGACAAATGACTAAGAAACTACAGTTTTATTTAAGAATAAGGAAATGAAATCATACCTCAAAGTAAATAGAAAAATAGAGTGCAAACCCAAGATGCACTGGCTATGTGGATGAGCAGAAGAAATTTTCTAAGTCTTCATATATGCAGAGTACTTTTATTTCCCAACTTCTTTTTTGGTAAGTATTCAGTGGTTTGCTTTGCTGAATGTATTAAGTTAAGATCTTTACTTCCATGGAGTTGCTTCCAAGCTCAAGCTCTTTTGAGGTATGTATGGTTTTAAGAATCCTTCTACGATAAAACCAAAACGAAGCCAAACCAAGAGTTTAACCTTCATATCATGCCAATTATTTTATTAACACATTTACATTTACAATGATTACTGAGAGAGTTACTTCTCACTTTTCAATAGGATAATATTTTGACTAAACGTGAAGTATATTAACTCACTAAAAATGATAAGTTTCTACAATTAAAAATAGAACAAATTCAAATAATAATTTGATAAGAACATCATCAACATCATTAATGGCAATAATCTAAAAGAATCCTTAAAAAAGTTCAAGCATCCAATATGGTGAGCTCATATGGCCAAACAATTTACATATAGCCTAACAAATAGCGCATAGTTAGCACATATGGTCAGCATAAATTGAAGTTTAGTAGTAAGAAAATAGGTCAATAATAAAAAAAAAGTTTAACAAAACATGGTGCAAAGCACAATACATCCTTTTATAAATGCCTTTATACTCAAACAAAATTATTATATCCTTGTTCTTTCTTCGTCTCCTCATGCTCAGTAGTCGGCATAGCCAGCCACATATTGAAAGAAAGTATCATAATCAGTACATTTCGCTCCTCATCGATTATCTAATATA
The DNA here is from genome assembly GCA_022839385.1 of Asparagus kiusianus. Taxonomy (NCBI): domain Eukaryota; kingdom Viridiplantae; phylum Streptophyta; class Magnoliopsida; order Asparagales; family Asparagaceae; genus Asparagus; species Asparagus kiusianus. The sequence goes on from BQKN01062022.1 coordinate 200,049, forward strand.
AAAGTATGTAACACAAAGCAATCTAAGAAGTGCAGATCAATATTAATTACCTAAAAAACTAAATAATTACATAATAATAATCCAACTGACAACCATTACTACTTATAATCAAAACAAAATTAAAGAGG
>BQKN01062023.1:27017-51191 GCA_022839385.1 Asparagus kiusianus
ATATATATATATATATATATATATATATATATATATATATATATATACACACGAAGAAACCAATAGATGTGTGTGTATAGATATTGAGCTTAACGTACTTAACACACATAATATAAATCCTAAACTAAATTACCCAAGCTTGATCTTGATCTTCATTGAGCTCAACTTGGTACACGTTGCGAATGAAGCTAAACTAGGATCTTGAACTTGAATTGTACGATGCTTCACTCTACAATTCCGCCAACCTCCTCTTGATATGATCGTGTAGGCTTAATCCATCCAACCTCCAACAACGTTGTTTGTCTATAATACATAGGAATGCACAAACACTAGACAAACAACATTAGAAGTAAATTATTTGTTAAACATCATCAAAACAAGAAGGCCAACACTTTTGAGTCGACACGAAAGGCGGTCTTAGTCGACACGTCCTGCGGTGTCAGTCGACACTACCCTATGATTCTTTCCTATTATGTGATATTCTGTTAATATCTCAACAGCTCACTTATCCCTTTTAGTTCCAACAATTATGTAACTAATTAGATAATTTTAGATTTTGTGTAACTAATTAATTCTCTTGTAATCTTATAAATATCTCCTAATATCAATAAAAAAGGTCATGCCATTATTTAACAATTTTAATACTATTACACCCACTACGCTCATGTTGGGGGACGATCCATAGCGGGTTAGCCCATATTTGAATCCCTCAGTGGGTTAAAAAACCCTGGGGCTAGTGCTAGCTACGAACCGTGAATGGAATTAGTCTCATCCATAATAAGGTGTGAGGATACTTTATGGGAAACCAAAATAATAATAATAATAATAATAATAATAATAATGTTGGGCACCGACACGCCCACTCACCGTGGAAGCGAATCACCTCGAGACAAAACCCTGTTTGAGTTTACACAAACTCCAACCAGCCTCAATGTTCCCGTTTTGTTTTGGAAACAAGAACAGAAGTGAATATCTCAGCAATATGAGATATACACTCTTCTCGATATCAAATTATGATCTGAATATTGAGGGAATGACAAGCAATGGTAAATACATAGAAAACATACCCAAAGAAAATGAGTCGAGAGATATACGTGGTTCAACAAACTTGCCTACATCCACGGGAGAGATGAAGGGAGATTCCACTATAATGGAGAATACTGATGACTTGCACAACTCACAAGCTCGTCCTAAAGAGATGAAGCTTCGATTTTACCCAAGAGAAGATAGCCTCTTCCTTGTTCAATCCCTCTAAGTTCTCTCTCTTTTCTCTCGTCAAGATCTCTCCATTTCAAATCCAAAATCTCTGTTAAAACTCTCCCCTTTTTTATCTATATTAAACCCTAGGAAACAATGTTCCTATTTATACCAAATCCTAGTCCAAAACCGATCTAGAAAATAAAATCGTCCGCTCTCGGATTGCGAGACACCCTGAGGTGTCTCGGGTGCCGAGACACCTCAGGGTGTCTCATGCGCACAATGCCGAGACACCCTTTGGTGTCTTGTGTTGTTCATAATTCTCCACCTCGTACATTATTCGATAAACCTTAAATTTTGGACGAACATCAAAAGAACGCTGCGAGCATCACAAGAGAGATCTGAAACACCAAACCAGCTGCCCCATTATACCATGGCTGCCTACGTACCCTCTGACCAGGGATCAAGCTAATCATAGTTGTGCACATTGTTCTTCATATAGTCTCCACCTTACCCCATCACCACCCCGAAAGGCCATGCCCTCTTGGGAAGATTAACACGGGCTGATATGAAGCAAGTCCAAGCAATACTGAAACTTGCTACTTGTCACCATTTTGGTCAACATGTCTGCGGGATTTTCATTTGTGTGCACCTTCATGAGAGAAATATCACCTTCCTCTATGAGATTCTATACAAAATGATACCTGACATCGATATGCTTGATACGATCATGATGAACTTAATTCTTAGCCAAATGAATCACACTCTAACTATCACACCACAAGTTCACACAACCTTGCTCAACCCCCAAATCATCTAGAAGACCTCACAACCATAATGCTTCCTTCACTCCTTCTGCCATGACCATATACTCAGCCTCTATAGTAGAAAGTGTCACTGTAGTCTGTAACATTGATCGCCAACTAACCGAAGCACCATTTATTATGAACACATAACCAGTAGTAGATCGTCATCTATCTAGATCACCCGTATAATCTGAATCTACAAACCCGCTAATCTGACATGTATCTCTACCAAAACATAGACTCATATCAATGGTACCCTTCAAGTACCTCAGGACTTATTTCACTACTTTCTAATACGTCTTTTCCATATTCACCATGAACCTACTAACAACACTGACCGCTTGTGAAATATCTGGATGTGTACACACCATTATGTACATCAAACTGTCGACTGCGCTAGCATAAGGTACACGCTCCATGTGTGCCTTTTCTTCTGCTATAGTGGGAGATTGTTTACTTGAGAGCCTGAAATGTGGAGCCAATGGAGTCACCACTGACTTAGTACTTTGCATCCCAAATCTTACAATAACCCGTTTAATGTAGTCCTTCTGACTCAAGAACAATCGCCAATTCGCTCACTCTCTTCTAATCTCCATACCCAATATTTTCTTAGCAGCGCCCATATCCTTCATCTCGAACTCTGTACCAAGTTGAGATTTCAGCCTATCGATCTCCACCTTGCTTCTCAAAGCAATAAGCATGTCATCTACATATAAAAGAAGATAGATATAATCACCTCCACAAAGCTTCCGATATAGACACAACAGTCATAATAGCTTCTGAAAACCCATGCTTTAGCATGAAGGAGTCAAATCGCTTGTACCACTATCGAGGAGATTGTTTCAATCCATAAAGTGATTTCCTTAAGCGACATATATGATGCTCCTTATCCTCAACCTTGTAACCCTTAGGCTGATACATATAGATTTCTTCCTCTAAGTCTCTGTGCAAGAAGGTCGTTTTAACATCAAGTTGCTCCATCTTAAGATTATCATGAGCAACAATACTCAATAGCACCCAAATAGAAGTGTGTTTCACCACCAGAGAAAAAATCTCATAGTAATACACACCTCCTCTTTGTGCAAACCTTTTAGCCACTAGTCTAGCCTTGTACCTTGTACCGTCAAGCTCGGAAGAATCCTCCTTTCTCTTGTATACCCACTTACAACCAATAACTTTCTTCCCTGCGGGCAATGGGACTACCTCCCATTTTTGGTTCTTTCGGAGAGATTCCATCTCTTCCTCCATCGCAGCCAACCAACTCTCACTATCCCTATTCCGAGTAGCTTCTTTGAAGTTGACCGGCTCATCATCCTCCACCGAGAGTGTGTACTCAACTAAATTTACTTGTCTATAGTGCTTCAGAGGCTGATCTGACCCCAACTTCTGAACTTTCTTGCATGCTCGCCTTGGTCTAGTGGAAGCTAAACTATCTTCATGCTGCTGTCGTTGTAGTGCCTGTACATTTTCCTGCTGAGCCTCCTCCTGTTCAAGCTCATCATCACTCTTTTCTTGAGTGTCTCCATGATCTTCCTCTTGAACACGACTAGAACCTGGTTGGACCTTAGGTTCTGTCTCAATCATCTAGGACTTTGAAGTTCCAACAGTCTCAACACCATCATTCTTGGACTTCCTAGCTATCATAGATTTCTCATCAAATGTAACATCTTTGCTGATCACAAACATAGAATCTTTTGTACACCGAAGGCGATAGCCCTTTATGCCCGCTGCATACCCTAAGAATATTGCCTTTTTGGCTCTCGTGTTAAGCTTTCTCTCGTTGACGTGGTAATAGGCTATACATCCAAAAGTCCAGAGCCTATCGTAATCTACATGCTCCCCTGACCATACCCGATAGGGTACATCACCATCCAATGTCAAATGTGGAGATCGATTCACTATGTAGCAAGCTGTAGCAACCGATTCTGCCCACCATTCTTTGCCCAAAGCAGCATATGATCACATACTTATTGACTTCTCCTATAATATATGGTTCAGTCTCTACGACTCTATTCTGCTGTGGTGTAGATATGACTGTCCAGTGTCGAGCAATACCCTCTTGATCACAGAACTTCTTGAAAGCACCATTTGTATACTCCGTACCATTATTAGATCTCAGTGTATTTAATTTCCTACATGTTCTGTTCTCAACTATTTCTTTCCACTTCTTGAATATCTCGAATACCTCATTCTTATGTTAAAAAAATAAATCCAAGCATACTTAGAGTAATCATCTATAAATGAGATAAAATATCTAGAGCCGTCCTTGGAAGTTGTTGAAGCTGGACCCCAAACATCTGTATGCACATAGTCTAATATACCTCTGCTCTTGTGCTTGCTTTTCAGGAACTGTACCCTCTGTACCTTTCCATACACACAATCCTCGTAAAAATCCATGCAAGGTTTCTTCATGTTCTTCAGCAAACCTTCCTTACCAAGCAGATCTAGACCTTTTTTCTGACATGTGCCTAAGCCGCCTATGCTATAACTGAGTGTGCTCACCTAGGTATCTACTACTTCCATTAGTTCCAACCGCTGCATCTTCTGTTACTGTCGTACCCGAGAGAGTATATATGTTACCATAACGAATGCCCTTCATCACTACCAAGGAACCTCGAACAACCTTCTTTACTCCATCCTCTGTAAGTATCTTGCAACCACAGAAGTCCAAAGCACCAATTGAGGTAAGATTCTTCCGCAAGTTAGGAACATATCTCACATCTGTCAGGGTTCTGATCACTCTAACATGCATCTTGATTCTGATATCACCAAGCCACCCCCGTTTTATAAACATGGTTATTCCCCATCAATACGGTTCCACCATTAATGTTTTTATAGGTAGTAAACCACTTCCTATTTGGACACATATGGTAAGAGCTCCCGAGTCAAGAATCCACTTACCGGAGATATCTTCACCATCCGTAATGACGCTGAAACATAACTCGCCTCTTCCTTGCATTCTCTTCTCTCGCTTTTCTTGTTGTTCTTCTTCCCACCCATTCTATTGTTAGGACAGTCGACCTTGAAATGCTCAAGCTCACCGCATTTGAAATACGATCTTCCTGCAAGAGGTATTGATTTCGATCTAAGCTTTTCTCCCTTGCCTTTTCCTTGCTCATTGCTCCTTCCTCTTACAAACAATCCCTATGTCTGCTTCTTGTTACCACTAGTAGCCATGTCACTAGTTATAATTTTTTGAAGATCATCCGCTAGAAGCGACGTTTTAGTCTCATCCATCTTCAAATTGTTACGTACGAGCATCAATGTTTGTACCAGGTTCTCATAAGACTTTGGTAATGAAAGAAGTAGTAGAAGTGCTTAATCCTCATCTTCTACTTTTACATCAATATCCTTCAAATCCGATATGATCCTATCGAACTTGTTGATGTACTCCCGGATTGATGAGCCTTCATCCATTTTGAAAGTATACAATTTGGATTTCAAGTAGATCCGATTAGTTAGGCTCTTCGTCATGAAGATACTCTCTAACTTTGACCACACACCCGCCACCGTTGCCTCTTTATCCACCAAGAAAGCTACATTTCTCTCAATGTATAGGATAATCGACGCTCGTGCTTCGAGATCTAACTCTTCCCAATCCTCATCAGACATATCTTTGTGTTTCTTTTCTCTTCCTGCCAAAGTCTTATGCAATTTCTGCGAAATCAACGAATTTTTCATCAGCATCCTCCAATAAGAAAAATCATTCTTCCCATTGAACTTTTCAATCTCATACTTTCCAACTTTAATTGTTTTATTGGTAAACGTTATTCTCCGATTGTTCTAGTAAATTCTCTTCTCTCAGGAATTTTAACAAACACCTTGTGTGCACCATACAATAACCAAACATCACCTCAAATCGATAGCTCTACCACCCTCAATCTGAACAATGGCTCTGATACCAATTGTTGGGCGCCAACACGCTTACTCGCCGTGGAAGCGAATCACCTCGAGAGAAAACCCTGGTTGAGTTTACACAAACCCCAACCAGCCTCGATGTTCCTATTTCATTTTGAAAACAAGAACAGAAGTGAATATCTGAGCGAGGTGAGATATACACTCTTTCCGATATCAAATTAAAATCTGAATATCGAGGGAACGACAAGCAATGTCAAATACACAAAAAACAATACCCAAAGTAAATGAGGCGAGAGATATACGTGGTTTGGCAAACTTGCTCACGTTCACGGGAGAGGTGAAGGGAGATTCCACTATGATGGAGAACACCGACGACTTGCACAACCCACAAGCTCGTCCCAAAGAGATGAAGCTTCGATTTTACCCAAGAGAAGACAGCCTCTTTCTTGTTCAATCCCTCTAAGTTCTCTCTCTTTTCTCTCGTCAAGATCTCTCCTTTTCAGATCCACTCTGTTAAAACTCTCCCCTTTTTTTATCTATATTAAACCCTAGAAAACAACGTTCCTATTTATACCAAATCCCAGTCCAAAACTGATCTGGAAAACAAAATCGTCCGCTCTAGGATTCTGAGACACCCTTTGGTGTCTAGGGTGCCGAGACACCCTTTGGTGTCTCGCACTGTTTACAAATAATAATAATAGTAATAATAGTAATAATAATGGGATGGACCCATAATATTATAGGAGTTCACTCTTTTCGCTCTTTGTTATAACCAACAAAGCAGCCTATTTTTCCACAAGACCAAATAAAATCGTGAATTGGTATATTAATTACCCAAAGGATTTTAGTTCCCTTTGCTCATTTTATTTTATGCTGAAAGAATCCGGATTCATGATTGGAATATTACTCAAAGGATTCCAATTCCTTGACTTCTTTCTCTTTCATAACAAGCAATGAACCCCCACTAAATTCAAGCCCACAAGAAAGAAACAAGAGACACATAGGGAGTAAGATGTCATTATCCCCTAACCATTCCCACCAATATCAGCTTATCTATTAAATGTCCAAAATCCTACTTCAACCAGAAATTCAATGGAGATTCAGTTAACTTGTGAAATCGGTGAACCATTTAGCATTGTATCTCTCTGCATCCTTTTTCTTTGCAGCGAGACATAACTAAGAAGGCCATGTTGTTGTCATCTCTTGCATTTGACGAGACTTGCTCAATTCAGAGAAACTGCGGGGAAGGCAGTGAAGAAATTGCGAAGAAAATGTGCGAGGAACCGAAGTGTGTTCTTGTTGATTATGATTCTTTGCCAGATTATTTGAAGGACAATGAGTTCATAGTGAGCTGCTATAGATGCGAATGGCCATTGAAGGAGACTGTCCTCAGTATGTTCTCTGTTCACAACGAGACTCTTAACGTTTGGACGTAAGACTTATATTTCTCTCTTAGTCTTTCATCTTTGATTCTGTTTATCAATTACAATACCTCTGAAAATATTTCGAAATTTTCTGATTTCTCAGGCACCTGATTGGATTCCTCATATTTCTAGTTCTGACTGTGATCACTGCAATGATGATACCGAGAGAAGTAAGCTCATCAATTCAACATTCTTTGTCTTCAAGTTGTCATCCTGCAACTCTGTCAGGAGATGAGTTAAAGGACTTTGTATCCTCTGTGGAAGGCATACTTCAAAAATTATCAGCTTGGAAAATTCCACAATTTCTGATCAACTGTCCAAAGAGTTCTGTCAATGCCAACAACGTCAGTGACCCATGTACTTTGGTTGAAAAAAATCCTTAAATCCTCACTTAAATACAACAATATTGGGAAATTATGATGAGTATTGATGGCTATTATTTTGTTCTCTAATGTGCCTTTGCAAGTTGATTTTTTTTTTCACGAGTTAAAACCTAAACTGTTTTACGCATAAACATCTCTCTCTCTCTCTCCCTCTCTCTGCCCCCTAATCTGCTTTAAATGTGTGAAAAGTGAGTTTTAAACCTGGGTTACTATCATACCATATTTGAGGATTATAGTCTCATACCATTTTCATGAAATAACCGATGCAAACTTATATGCATATTCCATTGTAACTTCAGGAGAGCATCAAAGACGAAGAGTCCAACGCGATATCACCAATATTGATTTCAACGCCAATCACTCGCTGGCCTTTCTTCGTCTTCCTATGTGGAGCCATGTTCTGCCTCCTCGCGAGCAGCGTCTGCCACCTCACCTCCTGTCACTCCGAAAGAACCTCCTACCTAATGCTTCGTCTTGATTACACCGGAATATCCACTCTCATCGTCACGTCCTTCTACCCTTTAGTCTATTATTCCTTCATATGTGATCCTTTCATCTCTAACCTATATATCTGCTTTATAACTACCTTTGGAGTAGCTGCTGTCCTTGTCTCTTTTGTGCCAGTGTTCCAGACTGCTGAGTTTCGAACAGTGAGGGCCTCGCTCTTCTTCTGTATGGGGATTTCAGGTTTAGTTCCGATAGTGCACAAGCTTGTTGCGTTCAGTGATCGACCAGAGGCGATACTGTCAACAGGATACGAGTTTCTTATGGGTGTCTTTTATGGGCTCGGCATTGTTGTTTACGTGACGAGGGTTCCTGAGAGATGGAAGCCGGGGAAGTTTGATCTTGTGGGTAATAGTCATCAGTTGTTTCATGTTCTTGTCATTGCAGGGGCCTATACTCATTATCTTGCTGGCTTAGTGTACCTTGAATGGAGAGATGTTGATCGGTGTTAATAGAGGACAGGTTACAGGTTGAATATAATTCAAAGCAAATTAAACGTGGGGGCAAAAAATACAAGCGGTCTGTGATTTTGAAAGAGAAGATTTTTTTCAGATTCTTTCATTTTCTGTTGTATTGATTTTGGCCCTGATGCCCAATTTAAATGCCACTAGTTTGTTCCTACATTCTCTAATCGTTTTAGGATTCGGAAAGATAAATCCTAGAATCATCTTCAAATATAGCTTTGAAAATCTGATGCGGCGCCATCTTTGGATTCATCAAGAGGCTCACCAAGAATAACGAAAGAGGAAAGTATTATTTGATCAGAAAGCAATACCTCTATAGTTTACAATCCTCTTTTAAATAAAACAACATAATAGATTTCTACTAAGACTGAAATTATTAGAAATAGAAAGTATCAAAAGCTTGTTAGATAACAATCAAACAATATTAAATTATAGCATGCAAATATCCGAAAAATAAAAGTAACAAGAAAATCTGGTCTGATCTGGAGCAGCCGTGTAAACACTACCCTAGAAGATTAAGGACCCGCCTATCGCCTTGGCGCAGATGATCCTCTTTTTCCTAGCGGTAAAAACCTCCCGGAATCAACCGACCTCTGAACTCAGGCGAAAGTGCAGAGCTTCTGCTCATATGAAAAGAGTTGCCCAAATAAAAGTAACAATAACCAAGGAATTTTGAGAGAGGAAGAAAATAAGAAAGCTTTGGCTTTGAGAAAAGAGAAGAGAACTTTTGTTTTAGTTGTTGTATCTTTGAATAGGGTCTTGGGTTGTTTATATAGGGGTGGAGAGATGTAACCCTCGCTGAATGAACGGAGTTGTTATGCACATTTTTCCAAAACGTGCTCTCAAAATAGCCGTTATGCAGATTGTGACAGCCATTACAACCACATATCCACATGAAAAACGTGTACGCGCACGTCGAGTCGTGGCGTGCGCGCGTGCGTGTATGTTATGCAAAGCCCTAACAATACAAAGCCCAAAACACCCCCTTCTTAGGGATCCTCAAAGCCCAATGAGTGGAGAAGCAATTTAAACCCCTTACTATTCATTACATTAGTCCATGTGGGACTATTCATGAATGTAAAATTCCCTTTCCTCCAACAACATAGCCAACGGTCCCTCCAAAAGGCAATATTTGACTGAAAACTCAAAAATCAATAAATCACAAAACAAATATAGGTTGGGCAATCTTTCATATCGTGAATTCGGGAGAGGTAGATTTCGGCCTTGAACATTTTCTTAGTGAGTTCATCGCAGCCTGAGGGACATAATGGAGTTGGCCTTGAATTAGGCCCCTTGTACTAGGTATTGATGAAAACACACATAATACGTCTTCATCTATTGAGCAAAGCGGGTTGAGGGTTAAAGGTCATGCTTATGATAACCGACTCATGAGAGTTTCTAAGGGTTAGCCCAGTCCCCCCCAACATCAGCCATCACGGTTCCTCTCACGTAGATAAGTCCTCTAAGGGTACTACAGCTGGATATCATACCCTTCGTAATACCGCGTTGGACTTATTAAGAGTAAAACTCAACCTTACTAGCTGTATCATAAGAGCATCGTCACCATAGAGAAGGGGTAGTAGCAAATGCTATATAATGATATATTAATATATCTGAATCGATGCTCCATACGAGTGTTACTAGTCCAGCTTGTTTCTACCATATTGAATCTACATTAAGATTAGGTTTCCAAATAAAGATTGGGTTACCACTATCAGTGACCTCACTTATGGGCTTAACCCCATCTCCCTCGATGAATCCAGAACCACACTCCTGGATAAATCCTTAGTCAAAGGGTCATCAAGATTCTTTCAGACTTTACAAAGTCTAAAATCATAACCTTGCCTAGCAGGTGTTGTACAGATTTATATCTTACTTGAATGTGTTTGTTCAGTTTTTATTTACATGCACTTGCTTTAGAAGCTCTATGATGGATCTAGAATCAGAATGAATGGAAATTGGAGGAGAGGGTTTAGGGACCAAAGGAAGTTCAGAAAGTAGATCTTTTAACCATTCTGCTTCAATATAAGTTGTATCAAGAGCAATCAATTTAGACTCCATGGTGCTCTTGGCAATTACTATTTTCTTAAAGGATTTCTCGGTTACAGCAACACCACCACTAAAAAGAAAAACATATCCAGATGTAGACTTTACACTGTTAGAATCCATGACCCAGTTAGTGTCACTATACCCTTTTATAGCATCAGGATACCCAGTGTAAGTCAAGCATTAGTCAACTGTGCCTTTTAAGTATTTGAATACTCTCTCTAAGGCAATCCAGTGATCTTTGGTAGGTTTGTTAGTATACTAGCTCAGTCTCCCTACAGCCTAAGCTATATCGGGTCTAGTCCGGTTGGATATGTATAAGAGAGATCCAATCAGCTGAGAAAACTTAAGCTGGGAGACAGGTTCACCTTCATTCTTTACCAAAGATATAGAAGAGTCATAAGGTGTAGAGACAGGTTTAGAATCATAAAAATTGAATTTGATCAGCATTTTTTAATACTATGAGAAAGACTCAAGGATATCTCTCTAGTATCTCTAGTGATTTTAATTCCAAGTATCATGTCAGCAAGACCTAAGTCTTTCATGTCAAAGTTCTTGCATAGATAGTCCTTAACCTTTAGGATTTCTTCAAGAGTTGTTCCAAAGATAAGGATATCATCAACATAAAGACAGATGATAACATAGTCATTGTTTATCACCTTAGAATAGACACACTTATTGTGTTCATTCACAGCGAAGCCATATTGTGCAATGACTTTGTTAAATTTATGGTGTCATTATTTAGAAGCTTGTTTTAGACTATACAGAGATTTAACAAGATTACAGAGTTTGTTTTCCTGACCTTTGACAACAAAGCTTTCATGTTTGTGCATATAGATTTCTTCATCTAAATCATCATTCAGAAAAATAGTTTTGACATCCATCTGATGTATGGTCAGCTTATGAATAGCAACAAAGGCTAATAATACTCAGATAGTTAAGATTCAGGCTACAGGAGAATATGTATCTGTTTGGGTCAGAAATTGTTTTCTTCATTGTGATTGAATCTATTACAACTTTAGACGTTACAATAAACTCAACAAAAAATTAGTCTTTTTATAAGGCTTTTTCACAATGAAAATAACCGATTACAATCTCTTTCAAACAACACACAGATCCTATTTAGTCTCTGTTTTGTGTGGGATCTTTACCTGTGCCGGGGATGTTGATATCCGTGTACCGCCTACGGATCAGATCTGGTTGACAAAAGTTATGATCAGAGCTCCTACTTCACCAAGGAAGTATTCGTTAAAGTACTGATATCGACCAAGCGAAATCAGTACTCTTCTCGAAATTAAAACCAAGCCTAATCTCAAGGAAAGGGGGGACGGGGCTTCAGATCCTTCGAAAGACTCCTTCTATATGTCGAAGTTTACCGGGATCTCGCTAGCCCTTGCTGAAATTCGTGGCTCTTGGCTCTAAAGTTCGGCAGCACCTCCTCATCTTGATAATAAATCACCCTTTTGAAATGAGCCCCTAGGCATGTATTTATAGGCTTCAGTTGGGGATTTTCGGATAAGAATAATGGATTTGGTATTATCCTTAGTTGATAACCATGTAACCATATTTGGGGATGATATCTAGGCAGTTGGGAACCTTTTGAACAGAAGAAATCTCGTGAAAATAGTAAAAAATGTGTTTTGGATGTTTTGGACAACTTTGGACGTAGGACAGACCATAGTGACGTGCGTGGGTCACCACGAGGTGACCGGCGCGGCTGCTGGTCACCAAGGGGTGACCCGCGTGGACGTGGGTCACCAAAGGATGACCCGCGTGGTCGCAGGTCACCTCGAGGTGACTCGTGCGCCATGCAAGTTCTGAGCCTTGTTTAAGTTCTTTCGGTGTTTCCCGACTTTCCCGGTCTTGTACTTTCTGCCGATTTGCGTATTTGGTTGTCTTGTTGACTTGCACGCTTCGATGATTGATGAGCACGAGCTGACTGACGAGCGTGTTCGGTCACTTGGAGCTGACCGATGTGCACAAGCTGACTGATGAGTGCATTCGGTCACATGGAGCTGACTGACGCGTGCGAGCTGACTGACGAGCGCGTTCGGTCACTTGGGGGTTGACCGACGCATTCGGTCACTTGGAGCTGACCGACAAGCGTGGGTTACTCGGATAATCCTTCTTGACTCAGATGATGATGTTCATAGTCTTCTCTTCATCTCGAGCTACGTGCAGACACCTATAGGTATTTTTAGACACCTACAGATACCCCCTCCAAAGTATTTCAAACTCATTCTTTTATAGAGGAGTCTGGAATGCTTTGGATAAGATAGGCCTGGTTTTCAATCTCTTCAGTACTTTGTGGAGGAGATCGAGTAGGACCTGTGAATGGCTTCAATTCTTGACTTCTTTAGTCTTCAGTCTTTAATCCACTTAGTATTTTGTCGAATAGATGAAGTTCTTTCAGCACAGCATTTATCGTCTGACCGTTGTCGAAATCTTGAACCGAAGTTGTTGTATAAGCATTTGAACATAGCTCGTGTTGTTGAGTTGACGTTGAACAGATCGTCTTCGTCGGGAATTCATATCTGGATCGCAATTGAACTCCCTGAAATCATCCTTTAATCCGGAATTTTTTTCTTAGCCTTATTTTGGCAAAATTGTCGATGCGTTGACCGACATCGACCTTTACTGTAACACATTGTCCGGCGTTGACCTTCGCTGTAATGCGTCGATCAGCGTTAACACAGTTTATACTCTTATATTCACTAGAATCTACATATTTTAAGCACTTAAGGCATTGGAGCATGCTGGTCCCAAATGTTGGGGCTGCAGGACCAACTGTTAAAGCTGATTCATCTACATATATAGATTTTATCCTAAAGTTGTTGGATCCTCAAGTCACGAGACCAACTAATGGAGCTGGTTCATCAATGACTCTCCCATTTGTAGGATTTTTAGCAAACCCTCAGCCATCAATGGGTTTGATTAGCCTTTACCGACTACCGTTTGAGTCGGGCTAGCATACAGATTGTTCAAATCTATTCCGCACGTAACGTTGTGCTAAAAGAGTTAACTCTTTTAGTGCTACGATGTTGAATACGTAGACTTCATCTTTCTCACGGGAATAGACTACCTGGCAACGCGTATTAGGCGCTGACTTATCCCTACTTAGGCTTCGGAATAAAAGTCCCCAGACTTAGATTCTGGTGTCTTCTTCACTCGGTGAAAGACTAAACCAGAAACACATGTTAGGCGTTGACTTATCCCTACTTAGGTTTCAGGATAAAATTCCCCAGACATGGATTTTGGTGTCTTCTTTAACCGGTAAAAGACTAAACCGGCAACGCATGTTAGGCGTTGACTTATCCCTTCTTAGGATTTAGGGTAAATTTCCCCATACGTGTGAGGTACGGATTATGTAGTTGAAGGATGGTGTCTTCTTTTGGGGCAAAGATGAACTCGATACTGAAAAGGAAGAATTTTATATTCTATCTCCAGCTACAAAGGAAACTCAAAGTGGGATTTCTATTTTAAGAATCTGAGAAGGTGAAACTAAGAGTGGGATCTCCACTCCGAGAATCAAAAAGATTCAGATAACCCTAACTGTCGGAAGGTTTGATTATAAAACTAAAGATGAATTTCTCGTTTATCGAGAGTGAACTGTGGTTTTGAATTTAACTATAGGAAGGTTTGACCAAGCGGGAGTTTGAGGTGACCCTAACTGCAGGAAGGTTTGATCACTCGATTTGAAAATGGACCTTTCATTCATGGAAGGAATTAAGAGGGGATTTTGGTTGTGGTCCAAACTGTAGGAAGGTTTGACCAAGTGGGAGGTTTGAGATGATCCTAACTGTAGGAAGGTTTGATCACTCAATTTGAAAGTGGACTCCTCGTTCATGAAAGGAATCGAGAGGATATTTTGATTATGGTCCTAACTATAGGAAGGTTTGACCAAGTAGGAGATTTGAGACGTTCCTAACTGTAGAAAGGTTTGATCGCTCGATTTGTGGACCTCTCGTTCATTGAAGGAATCGAGAGGGGATTTTAATTGTGGTCCTAACTATAGGAAGGTTTGACCGAGTGGAAGGTTTGAGATGATCCTAATATTTGCGTCGAAAATTGATTTCTTCATTGAGGTATTCATTACAACTTCGGCCGTTACAATGAAAATACAAAAAGATGGTCTTTTTATAAGACTCTTACATAATGAAAATAAAAAATACAATTCTCGTTCAAAACAAACGCAGAGAGATCGTTTATCAGTCTTCTGCTTGCGTGGGTGTCTTCGCCGGTGTCGGGGTTTATCCGTGGACGACCATCGATCAGATCCGGTTGCTAAAAAATTAGGCAGAGCTCCTACCTCACCAAGGAGGTATTTGCTTAAAGCGCTAAAATCGACCAAGCGAAATCAGTAACTCTTCTCGAGATTAAGACAAAGCCTAATCTCGAGGAACGGACGGGAACGGGCTTCAGATCCTTCGAATTGCTCCTTCTTTATGCCAGGATTCGTCGAGATCTCGCTAGCCCTTACTAAAATTCGTGCTCCTTTGACTTCTCAATCCGGCAGTACCTCCTCGTCTTGATCATAAAATCCCCCCTTGAAATGAGCCCCCGAGCTCGTATTTATAGGCTTCGGTTGGGGGGTTTTTGGATAAGAATGAATGATTCCTCCTTATCTTCAGTTAATAACTGATTAACCATGTTAGGAGATGATATCAACTCAGTTAGGAACCCCTGGAATGGATAAAAACTGATCAAAACCGTCAAAAACGAGTCCGGGGTCGAAACAGCGCGCGCGGGACGAATTTGACCCGCGGTTACTGTAGCGCGCGTCGAAAAAACCCGATCCGCGGTTACTGTAGCAAAATTTTCGATTCTCTGTTACTGTAGCAAAATTCCGACCCGTGCCACTGTAGCAGAATTCTGACCCGTGGTACTGTAGCAGAATTCCATCCCGTGGGTACTGTAGCAGAATTCTGACCCGCGGGTACTGTAACAGCCGTAACTCACTCATCCGACCTCAGAATGAGGCGATTCAAGATGCGTTGGAAAGCCGACGATGAGGTCTACAGGCTCCCATGATTGAATCATATGTGGAATAAATTGGACAGGAGGGGTGCTCCGCCTTTTGTAAACAACGCGGGGCTCCCGATCAGCTCTCGTTTCCGTTATTCCGAAGTTCCGTTGCTTCGTATGACCCGTCGACTCACTTCATGTGTTTGTCGTTGTCAAACGAGCTCCTGTGACTCTAATAGCGATGTTTATCATCTTCTCTCTGTCTCGAGCCGTGTGCGGACTGTAGGATCTGAAATAGATACACTTGAACACTAGAGGGGGGTGAATAGTGTTCTTTTAAAATTTATGCAAAGTATATTATAAATTGTAAAGAAAAATGGCAATCTCATAAATTCACAATCACAAACACAAGGATTTATACTGGTTCCACCAATCCGGTGTACATCCAGTCCCCAAGCAAATCCCGCTTGAGAGTTTCCACTATGATTTTGAATAAACTTACAAAATCAAACGCAAACCGGACCAATTTACAAGTCCCTGCAAATTGCAACACCAATTGACAAACACCTTGCCAATTTGAACACCAATCTCTAAACCAAGAGATCAACCATCTCAAACCCGAGAGAAATCCTTTTTGAAGCAAGAACACAATTGATCCTATAAGCCTTGAATGTGTAGTGAAGTGCAACAGTGGCTTAGGATTCTTTTAACCTCTGTAAATTGCCTAAACAATAAGTATTTGAATGATGTTCAGAGGCAATTTTAGAAACTTTTCTTTTTCTCAAAATCTGAATATTTTTCACTTGAAAAAATGCACAAAGATCAAAGCTTATGTGTATGTAAGTCTCTGCATTTTTTCTGAACAAATAACCTATTTATAGCCCTTGAAAAGACAATTTTTTGAACTTTAAAAACGTTTAAAAATAGCTATAAACAGTTATAAATTCAAACTTTAAAATCTGGAAAAACTGTATCTGTAGTCGACTACAATACACATTAGTCGACTACACTGAGTTCAAACAGACTCTGTGTATTCAGAAAATTTCTCAGTAGTCGACTACAATGCTCATTAGTCGACTACAATGTATTTTGACAAAAACTGATATAATGAAATTTGCGTTCAGTAGTCGACTATAATGTAGATTAGTCGACTACACTGTAAAATAACAGAAACTTATGTTTCTGTCAAACACCTGAGTAGTCGACTACAATCTACATTAGTTGACTATACTGTAAAATAACAGAAACATATATTTAAGTTTTATACACGAGTAGTCGACTACTATTCTAATTAGTCGACTACTAAGAGTAAAAATTATGAAATAAAATATTTTTATACTTAAGTTTTAACTATAATTCTACTGGTTAACATAGGGGATTTCTATAGTTAACCAACATACTAAGCTTGTGTTAGTGTGTTCTAATATTGTGTGTGTGTGCGTGTGTGTGATCAAGGCTTGTACAATAATTCTAAGTAAAGAAAATGTAAAATACATTATCTCATCTGTTCTTCATTTTCTTCACTTCATAATGCCTTAAAAACATCTTGCACTTGTTCATATTCTGATATTGAAATCTGCATATAAAAGTTAGTGCACACACTGTATAAATTGTTATCATCAAAATACTTTCATGGAGATATGATATTCAACACAGACACCCATAGGCATTTTTAGACGCCTACACCTAACTGTAGGAAGGTTTGATCGCTTGATTTGTAGACCTCTCGTTCATTGGAGGAATCGAGAGGGGATTTTGGTTGTGGTCCTAACTGTAGAAATGTTTGACCAGGTAGACTATGGGAGTGGGAGTACAAATTATAGTGGGAGTATTGACTTGTACCGATCACTCAGTGGGGGTTCTTGGTATCAAGTGACAAGGACTTAACACGAAAAGGTTTGACAATTGTTAAGGATTAGCAGATTAAAATTCCAATCATTATGTTCGAACTCTAACAATGGAAGTGTTGAGTGCACAGATATAGCAGAAGTTTGAGTGGATTAAACCAGCAAAGATTTTTAGTGGACCCACCGTCAATTAATTTGATCAGTGAGGGATTTTATGGCGGAAGATTGTGAATTATCAAATACCAGTGGGAGTTTTTTGTGAGGGAAGATTGATCCAACGAAGTGATTAGATCTCGTCTCAACAAAAGAGTGCTTAGAGTTTGGTGAATTTGATCCCGGCAATTGGATGCGCTTCACTCTTGGAAGAATTCAGAGTCCAAGTGGGAGTTTCTTATTCATCACTTTTTATAGTGACCGGGTTATCCTTAAGAATACACCATATAGCATTATTTCGGGAACTTTCCGTTACATGAATTATCCACCCCTAGCTTTCTTTGTGAAACTGGGTCTAATATTGTAGTCAGTTGCTTCATCGGGTTATCCTTAAGAATATTATGTATAAAATTCTCCAGGAACTTTCCGTCAAAGAGAAGCAGTTTAACCTTTTATACTCATCGGAGGATTGAGAAGCAGTTTATACTCGTATACTCTTCGGAGTGTATACAGTTTAGGCTCTTGAGGCGTTGGAGCAATGAGGAGCAGTTTAAACTCGTGCACCAGTTGGAGTGTGAAGAATCAGTTTATACTCATGTACTCATCGGAGTGTTCGCCGTTCTCATTCGGCTTAAGTTAGCGTTATGACACCAGCTTCAACAAAGGTTTGGATGCTATTTTTGAGAGCGAAGCAAGCCTTGGTGGAATGAATGATCCTCTTGTGGTACGCACAGTACTTTAGATCCAAAGTATTATCAGCTTCCTCCTGATTTGCGATAGGTGGGAGCTTGATCTTATTGTTCTTAAGGAGGGATTCGAAAATAGCTGGAACATCTTCGTCCTTGAAGGTGTACTCTTTTTGGAGTCTCAAATCCGAAGTTTTTTGTTGTCTTCGGGGTTGTTATTGCAATGTCTGATTAACGTCAACAACTGCTGGAGGTGCCTTCCCCTTACCACGGGAGAAGAAGCTTAAGTTTGGAGGGTTAGCCTTTAGTTGGCTTCTTTCGATTTTCTTCCTTCTAAGAAAGCGTTCGGCCTACTGTCCGTGCACCTTCAACTCTTTCCAGGTGTTGAACGATGATACTCCCATAACTTCCAAAATATCAATGGATAGGTTGTTATGACAGGTTTGGAGGATGAAGTCCTCTGTGACTGGATCTTGGTAATTCATCGCCTTATTTCAGAAGCACTTGATGAAATCATCGACCGTCTCTTCATCTTCCTGTTTCTCCTTAAAGAGTGTCCTGATGGATACCTCGGTGTCGTCATCAAAGAAATTGCTGAGGAATGAGCTCTCCATGTCGTCCTAGCTGTTGATGCTTCCAGACTTGAGATGACGGTACCAATCGAAGGTAGGTCTGTGAAGGGTGCCAACGAATGACCAAACCATCAAGGCTTCATTGCCAGAGATTATGCCCAAGTGGGACTTAAAGTAGATCAGATGTTGAGTGGGCGAACCCTTTCCGTCGAACGGCATGAAGTTGAACAGGTTGAACTTCGCTGGATATGGTATCGACTCCCACTCTCTCGGGAAAGGACACGAAATACCGGTCTTCTTCACCTCTTGAGCGGACATCAGAGTGTTGATTTTGCTCTCAAGGTCTTTCATCTTTTCATCCTCGTCTATATTATGCTTTGGATGATTTTTAAGAGGGAAAATGCAACCACCCCGACATTGTCATCTTTGGTGGGACCACCCCTAACGTCGTTGTCCTCAGTGGGGCTACCCCCGGTATTTTGGTAAACGGGAGGATTATCAGCATTGAGATGTTCATCCATATCTGAATCGTTACCTGCTTGGTTAGCAATGTTGTGATGGTTGGATTCATCAAGTTGATTGGACAGAGCCCGAATCTGTTGGTCATGCTCTTCTCTCATCTGCTGGCATAGCTATTTTCATTTCAATTTTGAATTCTTCTTTCTGCTTGGCTAGAGCATCCTTAAGAATTTTAGCGATTAATTTGGGCTGGATACCGTATTGTTAGAAGTGATTACAGAGTTGGCATCTGATGCTTCATCATCAGAGGATAATCCCCTCTGCATTCTTTGATAATCCCTTTGTCTAATGGTTCCTGATCGCAACTGGGTTAGACGATGCGATATGAGCGGGTCAGAACTAGAAGGTCGAGTCGACTTTCCCTTATCAGCCATGTTAATTGTGAATTATGGAAGTTCGTCATCTTGAACGGCTGATCTTTTCTTGCGGAAACACCTTGGCTTGGTCTTAAACGCTTCAGAAGAAAGCCTTTGGAATACCGAGACCCTCTGTGGAGCGGTCTTGGGGCAGCTACATGTTGATAATATTGCCCTGATGAGTTTGGCACACGGACAATAAAAGTCCATCTCCCGGGTATCTCTCTTTCGAGATCTGTTCGTACCCCCCGCTCGATAGTACAACTCATCGGCATAATTACCAGAACAACCTATCGTGTGTTAGCATGACTTCCCATGTATAACGTCATCACCGTCAGATGAAAACGTTTCCTTCTAGGGGTTCGACGTCTTGTTAGCACTCTCAAGAGTCGCACGTTTTGAGCTACGCATTTGAGAGCGTGGGACCTCAACGGGCTCTTAGACTTCGACACGCAGTCTGAGGCGGTCGGTTTTAGGAGTTTCCTCTTTATGAGAAGGCTCAAACTTATTGTAAGGGCTAGTGCGACCCCCAGCTCGATGAGTTGCTCAGGGTTTAGTCACCAGACCCAAGTGCTCTTTGATCGAAACTTTGCATCGATCCTTGTGCAAAGGACCCAGACGATCTGCCATTGCCTCCGGATGAGTTCACACTACCGCGTGACTTCACTGGAAGTATCGGATCAATCAGTGCAGGGGCAAAACTCGACGGAATCAGAAAAACGGGTGCGGAGTGTCTCCTGTCTCGGCTCTGGCGCGGG
This sequence comes from Asparagus kiusianus, assembly GCA_022839385.1. NCBI lineage: Eukaryota > Viridiplantae > Streptophyta > Magnoliopsida > Asparagales > Asparagaceae > Asparagus > Asparagus kiusianus. The sequence goes on from BQKN01062023.1 coordinate 47,556, forward strand.
TTAGGACTTGGTGACCCGCGGTTGGGCGGGTCACGACTTGGTGAGTTACGGCTGGGCGGGTCACCTGGGGGTGACCCGCGGTTGGGCGGGTCACCCTGGGGTAACTCGCGGCTGGCCGGGTCACCTGGGTTTGATTCACGTTTTTTTATCTTTTTGGCCGCTGTTTTGGACTTTGGCCTCCAAGTTTGATACAGCCTTGATTATTTCTTTGTTAGGTCCTTCTTCTGCATCTTTTGTGCCTTTTGCATAAGAATTCGCGCGTGTATAAGTAGTACGCAGTGCTTTTGGATGCATTCCTTAAGGGTCAAACGAGTCCTTTTGACTTGGATCCATTCATTCATTGAGGACTTGGAGGGTTGGTCATTTGTCCGCTGTTGGGGTGCTCGACGCTCCTTGATATTCAGATCTTCTTCGTAACGGATCCCGTCTACAGGCTCTAAAGCCTTGGTAAATTAGCACGCGAGGCGTTGGTGCTGCATTTGGCGAGCTCTTTTCGATAAAGTGGGAGCGCCTCTAGAGGCTATCTCCTTGATTGAGGAGAGTACAGATCTGCAAATCTGGTCTCTTTAGAGGCTGGAGGGACGTTGCAAGGTGTGATTGTAGCAGCAACGGGGGCATTGATCTTTCTGCGCTTGCGAGGAGCGAAGGATTTGGAGGAGGAGGACGACAGAAATTCCTCGAACTTGGCCTGGTCAAACTCGTACTCGACCTCTACGTCAACCGGGATCCGGATCTGAGGTTGCGACACATCAGCCTTCACAGAAAGATTGTTGGCTCCTACTGTGGTTGCCAGCATGTTTGGATCAGAAATTATTTTCTTCATTGTGATTGAATCTATTACAACTTCAGGCGTTACAATAAAGTCAATAAAAAATTAGTCTTTTTATAAGGCTTTTACACAATAAAAATAATTGATTACAATCTCTTTCAAACAATACACAGATCCTATTTATTCGTCTCTGTTTTGCATAGGATCTTTGCATGTGCCGGGGACGTTGATATCCGTGGACCGCCTACGGATCAGATCCGGTTAGCAGAAGTATTGATCAGAGCTCCTACTTCACCAAGGAAGTATTCGTTGAAGTACTGATATCGACCAAGCAAAATCAGTACTCTTCTCGAGATTAAAACCAAGCCTAATCTCAAGGAAAGGGGGGACGGGGCTTCAGATCCTTCGAAAGACTCCTTCTTTATGCCGAAGTTCGTCGGGATATCGCTAGCTCTTGCTGAAATTCGTAGCTCTTGGCTCTGAAGTTTGGCAGCACCTCCTCGTCTTGATAATAATTCGCCCCTTTAAAATTAGCCCCTAGGCCTGTATTTATAGGCTTCGGTTAGGAGGTTTTCGGATAAGAACGATGGATTTGGCCTTATCATCAGTTTATAATCGTGTAACTAAGTTTGGAGATGATATCTAGGCAGTTGGGAACCTCTGGAATAGAAGAAATCCCGTGAAAACAACAAAAAACATGTTTTGGACGTTCTGGACAACTTTGGGTGCAAGACAGACCACAGTGACCCGCGCAGCCGCGGATCACCCCTGTTCGCGGGAAAATCTGTTGCTTTCTTCATTGTTGATATCATTGTACACTTTAATAATCGTTTATCGAGTTACAAAGATCCGGTCTTTTTATAAGAGCCGGTTACAATGAAAATCAAAATATAAATAAAGAAAAATTACAACTTGTTTCCTTCTTTGTCGAACGAATCGCGAGCTCCTGTTTTGCGGTCACTCGCTTTGGTGGGTTCTTTGCCTGCGCCGGGGTTATTTGCCGTGGACCACCGCTAGATCCAGATCCGGGCAGATCTACGCAGTATAACGGGTATTATTCCACCAAGGGAGATAATAGCCGGAGGGATTGTTTCACCAAGGAAACAACCGCTCAATCTTGGGATCTAAGAACCAAGCTTAGATCTGGAGTATAGCAACGTAGATCTCGCGATCCGGTCCTCTCGAACTCCTGCCTTATTTGGCGTTGTCGATCGCTGAGCACCAGATCCGGATGAGCAAGTCTTCGAAGTCTTAAAGTTTGAATCTTGTTTAGATCTGAGATTTCAATCCTGCAGGGCTTCGCCTCCTCCAAAATCCAACCTCTGAAAATGAACCCAAGTCCCTCTATTTATAGCCTCTCACTGTGCATACGAGCACGTGCAAAACAACACACGAGGGGGGGTTTGCCGGCCACCCTGGGGTGGCTCGGCTGCCGAGCCACCTCAGGGTGGCTCGGCCACCGAGCCACCCTGGGGTGGTTCGGTTTAGGCCGAGTCCCCCGGGTGTTGTCTGTTTCATCGTTTTCGGTTTTTATCCGTGTTCCGGTTCGATTCGTTCGTGATTCGTTTCACTGTAGACTTGGACTTTGATTCGGGTTTGTGATTGACTTGGTCTGGAATCGATTTGTTGACTTGATTCCGGATTTGGCAGTAAATCCACTTTGGTGTTCGAGTCTAAAACCGATCTTGATTCGATCGTGATTCATCCGAGTTCGCTCTTGTTTAGATGACTCGTTGACTCCTCGAACTGTTGGCTTGATTCCGCACGCGAATGGATTCATTCCGTTGCTCACGTGCGATTTGTTTGCCCCGTTAATCCGCTTCGTCGCATATTGCTTGGCTTCGGCGTTGTGGGTTAACAGCTTTGTTTGGATACGTCACCCGATGGTCCGTTCTGTCGAATCGGCATCGTCGAGCTGTGTCACGGGACCTATAGGCAGTTTTATACGCCTACAGATACCCCCTCCAAAGTATTTCAGTCTCGTTCTTTTATAGAAGAGTCTGGAATACTTTGGATGTGATTGTCCCAACCTTTAGTCGGTATAACGGGACTTTGGAATGGCTTCTGTCCTGGATTCCTTCGATTCCTTCAGGTCATTCAGTGCTTTGTAGAACGCCTGTGAGGATTCCGGTGCTGCATTTATTGTCTGACCGTTGTTGGAATTTTGAACTTGAAGTCGATTCCTGATTTCTTGCTTTTTTAGCTCGAGTCTGCTGCTTCAACACAGAACTAACCATTGATTGACGGCGTTGTCCAGCGTTTGAGCATCATTGCGACGCGTTGTCCGGCGTCCAGGCTTCGTTGCGACGTATCGTTCGACGTCTGACACAGTTTATACTCATACGTCCTCTGGAGTATACACAGTTTAAGCTCATAAGGAGTTGGAGCGTGGCAGATAACTGAGTCACGAGACCAATTTATAAAATTGATGCGTCAATGACTTGTATTCATAGAATTTTTGGCAAATTCTCAGCCATCAACGGGTTTGATTAGCCTTTACCGACTACCGTTTGAGTCGGGCTAGCCTGCGGATTGTTTAAACCCGTTCCGCAAGTGACGTTAAGCTAAAAGAGTTAACCCTTTTAGTGCTACGATATTGAATACGTAGACTTCGTCTTTCTCCTGTGAAAAGACTAAACAGCAACGTGTGTTAGACGTTGACTTTAGGATTTTTGGCAAATCCTCAGCCTTCAACGGATTTGACATGCTCTCACCGATTACCGTTTTGAATCGGGCTTACATGCGGATTGTTTTAATCCGTTCCGCATGTGACGTTGTGCTAAAAGAATGAACTCCCTTAGACTTTGTGCTATGATGTTAAATACATAGACTTTACCATTTGTTACGGGAATAGGTTACCCGGCGAC
>BQKN01062023.1:52154-76266 GCA_022839385.1 Asparagus kiusianus
CACTCGATTTGAAAGTGGACCTCTCGTTCATTGAAGGAATCGAGAGGAGAATTTAGCTTTGGTCCTAACTGTAGGAAGGTTTGACCAAATAAAAAGTGAGAGTGAGAATACAAATCACTGTAGGAATGTTGATTCGTACAAAACACTCAAAGGGGTTTCTGATGTTAAGTGATAAAGACTTAACAAAAACGGGGCTTTGACAATTCGTCAATGATTTCATTTCAGTAAAAAGCATTTAGTGTTTATCACTTTATTCATCATGACTGGGTTATCCCTAAGAATATTACATTTAATATTCTTCCGGGAACTTCCCGTTACATGAATTATCTACCCCCAGCTTTTTTTTACAAAACTGGGTGTATCATTAAATCAAATGCACGATCGGGTTATCCTTAAGAACACCGCGTGTGGCACTCTTCAGGAACTTCCCGTGGAAGAAAGGAAATAGTTTAGACTCTTATACCTATTGGAGTATCAGGGAGCAGTTTAACCTCTTATACCGGTTGGAGGATTGAGAAGCAGTTTATACTCGTATACTTTTCGGAGTTTCTGGGAGCAGTTTATACTCTTATACCGGCCGGAGTTCTGGGATACAGTTTATACTCGTGCACCCACTGGAGTTTCGCCATTCTTGACTGGCTTACTCCAGCGTTATGACGCCGGCTTCAACCAAGGTCTAGATACTGTTCTTTAGAGTAAAGCAGGCCTTGGTGGGATGAAGGATCCTCCTGTAGTATGCACAGTACTTCGGATCCGCAGTGTTGTCAGCTTCCTCCTGATTCGTGATCGGTGGAAGCTTGATCTTGTTATTGTCAAGGAGGGATTTGAAGATGGCTGGAACATCTTCGTCCTTGAAGGAGTACTCTTTTTGAGGCCTTTGATCCGAAGTTTTCTGTTGTCTCCGGGACTGCTGTTGCGACGTTTGATTAGCGTCAACAGCCGCTGCAGGTGTTTTGCCCTTACCACGGGAGGCGAAGTTTGAGTTTGGAGGATTAGTCGTCGATTGACTCCTCTCGGCCTTCTTCCTTCGGAGGAAGCGTTCAGCTTGTTCCCCTCTGACCTTCAAGTCTTTCCATGTGTTGGACGGCGCTGTTCCCATTGCTTCCAACACATCCAACGAAAGATTGTTGTGACAGGTCTGGAGAATGAACTCCTCCGTGATCGGGTCCCGGCAATTTAACGCTTTGTTCCGGAACCTTTTGATGAAGGTTTCGACTAACTCCCCGTCCTTTTGTTTCTCGTCGAGCAACGTTCCGATGGATATCTCGGTGTCGTCGTCGAAGAAGTTAGCGAGGAACTTTGTCTCCATGTCGTCCCAGCTATTCATGCTTCCTGGCTTGAGGCGGCGATACCAATCGAAGGCGGCTCCGCGAAGAGTGCCAACGAATGACCGCACCATCAGAGGCTCGTTGCCAGAGATAACACCCAGGTGCGATTTGAAATAAATCAAATGCTGGGTGGGGGAACCCCTTCCATCGAACGGCGTGAAGTTGATTAGACTAAACTTCGCCGGATAGGGGATTGATTCCCACTCTCTCGGGTATGGACAAGGAATGCCCGTTTTCTTCACCTCTTGAGCGGACATCAACGTATTGATCTTGCTTTCGAGGTTCTTGATCTTCAAGTTTTCACTTGTATCTTCGTTGGCATCCTCACTACCACCCCCTGCGTTGATGGGAGGGTCGCTGGCATTATGAGCGTCATCCGCATCCGTATGCTCAACTTCCTGAACAACTCGATTGCTGTGGCTTTGTTCGCCTTGCAGGTTCGTCAGCGCTTGGATTTGCTGGTCATGCATCTCTTTCATGGTCTGCATGGCCATCTGCATCTCGAGCCTGAAGCTCTCCTGTTGTTTGGCCATAGCATCTTCGAGCATCTTGGCCACTTGTTCTGCGCTTATCATCAGCGACTCACGGGGTTCTCCTTCACTGGATACGGTGTTATCAGACGCAACCGCAGAGCATGCATCTGATTCCTCATCCTCTAAAGGTGGACTTATCCGAACCCTACCATAAGTTCCTCGTGCGATGGCTCCGGACTGCAGACGGGTTAGACGCCGCGACGCTTTCAAAATCGACTCGAAATCATCCCGTGTCGATGTCCTTTTGCTGGTCACGTTAGCGGTGACCCTTGGAAATTCTCCATCTTCAACCACCGCTCTCCTTCGTCGGGAACGCGTAGGCCTTGGCTTTGGCGTTTTAGTTCTGAGCCTTTCAAACACAGAGACTCTCTCGGGGACTGCTTTGATGCAGTTGCATTCAGACAGTACTACCCGAATGAGCTTGGCACATGGGCACTGAGTTTCGAGCCTTCGAGGGCTTCTCTTTCTTGTCTTGCTCGTACCCCCAGCACGATAGTACAACTCGTCAATTTGATCGGAGTAACCTATCGTGTGTTGGCACGATTTCTCAGGTATAACGTTATCATCATCGGATGACAACGTTTCCTTCTGAGAGCGAATTACCTTATTTGGACTTTCGAGAGTCACTCGCCTCGAAACGTGCCTTTGTGGGCGTGAATTCTCAACGGGCTCCCGAACTTTGATGCGCAAGGTAGTGCGCTTGGGTGCCGTGAACTCCTTGTCATGTTGAGGGTTGTGTCGACCCCCAGCATGTTGATTAGTTCAGAGCTGTCTCAGTGGGCCCAAACGTTCTTGGATTGGAGCTTTGCTTCACCCCTCGGGAAGTGGACCGAGGCGCTCCAAGACTGACTTCCTTTTCTGGGATGGTCTTGCGGGATCTCCCGGAGCAGTTGTGGAAGTCATCGGCGATTTGGATTGATTCGCCGGGAGTTGAATTTTCGAAGGCTGCAGTTGTTGCTCCTTAGTCTGAATCGCCGCTTCAGACTTAGGCCTCCATACTTTGCGAGTTGGTGGCGATTTCTTGGTCACTCCATTCTGCAACTTCCTACGGGCTTCCTCGACTCGAGCCCGTGCTTGCGCTGATAATACACGGCGCTTGCGAATGCGTTCTTCCAGCGTTGAGCGGTTCCGTTTGACACGGACCCATTCTGTTGTTGGCGGCTTGGAAGAGGCGCCATTCATCTGCTGTTGAGGCTGTTTGCCTCTTTTGCTCTTCAGATCCGCCTTGTAACAGACTCCGTCCACGGATTCCATCGCCTTTGCGAATTGTTTTGCAAGCCGTTGACGTTGCCTTTGGCGGGCTCTCTTCGAGAGAGTCATCACGCCTTCTACGGCAGAAGAGTTGGCCAGAGCAGATCCGACCTGGTTGGAGGTTGGTGGAGCTTCACCCAATGCAACTTCGGCATCAATTGGGGTGAGATCTTCGTTGGTATTCTCAACTTCTTCATACCAACGGATCTTTCTCCTGGAGGGGGACTTTGAAGACTTCTTGGACTTGCGAGGGGAGGCGGATCCGGACGAGGATGACAGATACTCCTCGAACTTCTGTTGGTCGAATTCGTACTCGACCTCCTCCTCGACCGGGATCAAGATTCGCGGCTGCGACGCAACGATCTCGTCGGCGAGATCGGTGGCTCCCACTGTTGTCGCCAGATTGTTCGCGGGAAAATCTGTTGCTTTCTTCATTGTTGATATCATTTTACACTTTAATAATCGTTTATCGAGTTACAAAGATCCGGTCTTTTTATAAGAGCCGGTTACAATGAAAATCAAAATACAAATAAAGAAAAATTACAACTTGTTTCCTTCTTTGTCGAACGAATCGCGAGCTCCTGTTTTGCGGTCACTCGCTTTGGTGGGTTCTTTGCCTGCGCCGGGGTTATTTGCCGTGGACCACCGCTAGATCCAGATCCGGGCAGATCTACGCAGTATAACGGGTATTATTCCACCAAGGGAGATAATAGCCGGAGGATTGTTTCACCAAGGAAACAACCGTTCAATCTCGGGATCTAAGAACCAAGCTTAGATCCGGAGTATAGCAACGTAGATCTCCCGATCTGGTCCTCTCGAACTCCTGCCTTATTTGGCGTTGTCGATCACTGAGCACCAGATCCGGATGAGCAAGTCTTCGAAGTCTTAAAGTTTGAATCTTGTTTAGATCTGAGATTTCAATCCTGTAGGGCTTCGCCTCCTCCAAAATCAAACCTCTGAAAATGAACCCAAGTCCCTCTATTTATAGCCTCTCACTGTGCATACGAGCACGTGCAAAACAACACATGAGGGGGGGGTTTGCCGGCCACCTTGGGGTGGCTCGGCTCATGCCGAGCCACCCTGGGGTGGCTCGGCCTTGGCCGAGCCACCCTGGGGTGGTTCGGTTTAGGCCGAGTCCCCCGGGTGTTGTCCGTTTCGTCGTTTTTGGTTTTTATCCGTGTTCCGGTTCGATTCGTTCGTGATTCGTTTCACTGTAGACTTGGACTTTGATTCGGGTTTGTGGTTGACTTGGTCTGGAATCGATTTGTTGACTTGATTCCGGATTTGGCAGTAAATCCACTTTGGTGTTCGAGTCTGAAACCGATCTTGATTCGATCGTGATTCATCCGAGTTCGCTCTTGTTTAGATGACTCGTTGACTCCTCGAACTGTTGGCTTGATTCCGCATGCGAATGGATTCATTCCGTTGCTCACGTGCGATTTGTTTGCCCCGTTAATCCGCTTCGTCGCATATTGCTTGGCTTCGGCGTTGTGGGTTAACAGCTTTGTTTGGATACGTCACCCGATGGTCCGTTCTGTCGAATCGGCGTCATCGAGCTGTGTCACGGGACCTATAGGCAGTTTTATACGCCTACAACCCCTAGGTGACCCGCGTGGCCACGGATCACCCCTAGGTGACCCGCATGGCCGCGGGTCGCCAAGAGGTGACTCGTGTGCCATGCAAGTTCTGAGCCTTGTTTGAGTTCTTTTGGTGTTTCGTGACTTTCTCAGACTTGTACTTTCTACCGATTTGCGTATTTGGTTATCTTGTTAACTTGTACGCTTCGCTGATTAATGAGCACGAGCTGACTGACGAGTGCGTTCGGTCACTTGGAGCTGACCGATGCGCGCGAGCTGACTGATGAGCGTGTTCGGTCACTTGGAGCTGACTGACGCGTGCGAGCTGACTGACGAGCGTGTTCGGTCACTTAGGGTTAACCGACGCGTTCAGTCACTTGGAGCTGACCGACTAGTGTGGGCCACTCGGATAATCCTTCTTGACTCGGATGAAGACGTTCATCATCTTCTCTTCATCTCGAGCTACGTACGGACACCTATAGGTATTTTTAGACGCCTACAGTATCAAAGTAATTAATGCCTTTTTGCTGAGTATAGTCTTTAGCTACTAATATTGCTTTATCTTTATCAATGAAACCATCAACTCTAAGTTTCTTCTTGAATATCCACTTACAACCAACAAGTTTACAACTTGAAGGTAAGTCGGTGAGTATCCAAGTATGATTTTCCATGATAGATTTGATTTTATTATCAATGGCTTCTTTCCATAAAGGAGATTTGGGTGAATCCATTTCTTTCTTAAAAGAGTTTGATCACCTTCAACAAGAAAGGTAAAGAAGTATTCTCCAAAATCCTTTTGAATTCTACCTCTTTTACTTCTTCGAGGTTCAATATCAAGAAGCTGAGAAGAACTAGAAGATGATAGATCAGAAGAAAGAGATGATATAGGATTTTCTGAGATTTTAGATTTGAAAGGAAAGATGTTTTCAAAGTAGACCACATCTCTTGCTTCAATGATAGTGTTGTTAGATATGTCACTGATTTTAGAGTTAATGACAAGAAATTTGTTAACATTGCTATCTAGTGCATATTCAATGACAGCAGCATCAACAGTCTTAGAACCAATTCTCCTCTTTTTAGGTTTAAGAATAGCTACCTTAGCCAAGCAACCCCAAACTCGAAAGAAGATCAGACTAGGAGTTCTCCCCTTCCAATATTCATAAGGAGTTATATCAGAAGATTTGTGGGGAATCCTATTGAGAATGAATCAGGGAGAAAGAAGAGCTTCACTTTTCAGGTGCTCCTGAACTAAGTAACATACAGTTCACCATGTCCATTAGTGTTATGTTCTTTCGTTCAGCTACCCCGTTTGACTGTGGTGTATAAGGAGCAGTTACCTCATGAATAATACCATGTTCTTGGTAATATTCAATCATATCATTTGAGGTATACTCCCCCCCCCTCCCCGATTAGATCTTAGAATCTTGATCTTTCTGTCAAGTTGGTTCTCAGATTTAGCTTTATACACCTTGAACCTATCTAAAACTTCATCTTTAGTTTTGAGAAGATAGGTGTAATAATATCTAGAGTGATCGTCTATAAAAGTCACAATATCTCCTACCCCCTCGGGTGAGAACTCGGTTTGAGTCACACACATCACTATGAATTAATTCAAGGGATTCAGAGTTTCTAGTTATAAACTTTAAAGGTTTTTTTAGTGTGCTTTCCTGGAACACAAATCTCACACTTAGATGAGGGATCATAAGAAGATTTAGGAATAAGGTTCAATTTACTCATTCTCTGCAAGGTTTAGAAATTGACATGTCCAAGCCGTCCACGCTAAATATCAGAAGACTTAACAATTTGTGTAGCAGAAGACTGAGAAATTTTATTAGAACTGGAATTGATTACATTGAGTTAGAAAAGGCCATTATAAGTAAATCATTTTCCTATGAATACATTGTTCTTTGTAATCACAAATTTATTGGATTCTTTTATAATCCTATAACCAGCTCTAAGGAGAAGAGATTTACTAATCAAGTTACGGCAGAGAGAATGAACATGATGAATGCCTTGCAGATTCAGAGTTTTCCCAGAGGTTATGGTAAGCTCTATACGTCCACTTCCTATTATTTGTTTAGTGGAGTCATCTACTAAGCTTATGTTTCCTCCACGTGATTCCTAGTAAGTTGAAAACCAAGAGAGACCATTACAAATCTGAATATTAGCTCGGAATCCAAGTACCAATCAGTGAAAGTAGTAAGGAAATTTAAAAAATAGGATGAAGAGGCTAACCTGAAGGAATTTGGAATTTCTTCAATCATGTTAACTTTGTTTGATCCATTTCCTTTTGGAACAGGTTTGGTCGGTTCCTTCTTCCGATAGAAATAATTAGGAGCCAGGTGGTTGGTTCTACCACAGACATAGCAGAACTTTCTATCAAACTTATGGCCGGAAGAGTTGGGATTTGATTTGGAGGAAGATTTGTTGAAGGACTGCTGGTTTTTCTTGAATTTCTTCCTTTTGGATTTGAAATTCTTAGATTTAAGCATATCCTCTACCAAGTTTACTTTAGCTTTCATTTTAGACTTGGGTTTGAAATTTTGCCTATGCTGGTCTTCAATGCGAATAGCCTTGAGGGCTTCAGTTAAGGTTATATCTCATTGCTTGTGTCGGAGATCTCTAACAAATCTAGACCAAGAGGGAGGGAGTTTATCGATCAAACAAGAAACTTTAAAGTCATCAGTAAAGGAGTTTTCATTTGATTGGAGGTGATGAAGGAAATCTTGGAATTCATGAATTTATTCATTTATAGGTTTGTCATCAACCATCATGAACTTGTTGAAGGAAGAGGAGGTGAAACGCAGAATTCTGGCATCATCATAGTCATATTATGCTTCAAGAGCATTTCATAGGTCCTTAGCACTTTTGAACTCATAATATATGTCATAAAGGTTGTCCGCAAGTGCACTGAGAATCCTATGGCAACAATGATAGTTTATTTCTTCTGGTTTTATAGCTAGAAAAAGAGCTAGCACCAGAACCAGAAGTAGAAGGAGTAGGTGTATGCGTCAAAAATTGCCTATAGGGTATCACACATAGCTCAAGTTGAAAAGAAGGTGATAAACATCATCATCTGAGTTACAGAGAAGCATACTGAGGCCAAAGATCAACTAGAGAGTGAAATCAACAATGGGAATCACAATCTGACGGCCCCTATAAATCGTGTAAAAGTCAGCGTCTCAACCAGATGAGACGACACCTCCTGTGTCGATTCGAAAGGTAGCCGAAATCTCAACCAGATGAGATGGCACCTCTTATGTCGACTCGAATGGTAGCCAATGTCATAACTAGACGAGATAACACCTCCTGTATCAACTCGAAAGGTAGCCTTCGTCATAACCAGACGAGATGATACCTCCTGTGTCGACTCGAAAGGAAGTTGAGGTCTTGATTAGACGAGATAACACCCCCGTGTTGACTCAAAAGGTGGTCAATGTCTTGACACCTCCATGTCAACATGAAAGGCGTTGGTAGTCGACTCGAAGTCCGAGCCGAGACCCAAGATGAGATCTCCTTCGTGTCGACTCGAAAGGTGCTGGTAGATGACTCGAAGTCTGAACTGAGACCCGAGACGAGATCTCCTTCGTGTCGACTCGAAAGGCGTTAGTAGTCAACTCAAAGTCCTAGACGAGATCGCTTCATGTCGACTCGAGAGGTAGTGATAGCCGACTCAAAGTTTAAGACGAGATAGCTCGAAGTCCTGAATGAGATCCCTTCATGTTGACTCGAGAGACGGTCCAAGACGGGACCGAGATGAGACAACAGTTCAAATTCGAGACAGGATCAATGTAGACCGGATGAGATGACAATTCCTATGTCGACTCGAATGGTGAACTGAGATGACACCTCATGTGTCGACTTGAAGGCTGATAGATGTCGACATCTCAAGACGATACCTAAGATGAGACCCCTTCCATGCCGACTCGAAAGACAATGATAGTCGACTCAAATTCTGAGACACTTGCCACTGTCTTGAAAGATGTGTCTTTGTCCGAGACACTAGCAAGTGTCTCGGCAAAAGACCAACCTCCGAAGCCAAGTCCCTTCGGGCCGACTCGAAAGGTGGTGTCAGTCGACATGCCTTGAGTCGACTCGAAAGCTTCCTATCTTGTTAGGCAACTCCTAATATTATAAGGAATTAAAGGGAAGATTCAATGATCTTTGCGATGCTTTGATAAAAGGCAATGAATCTCTTCAACTCAAAGGTCAACTAAGGAATGTCAGAGAAGCGCATCATACAAGTTTCGAGGCACAAAACTTGTCTCGGAAGCTATGAAAAAATTCATAGTTTTTGAGATAGTGGCGACTGTCTCGGAAGCTATAAGACAACTCATAGTTTCTGAGGCAGTGGCAACTGTATCAAAAACTAGAGTAGGCTTAGCGACGGTTTTCTCAAAATTTATGCAATCCACGTGGCTTAATAACTGTTGGGAATCATCCAAAAACATGGGGGAGCCGTTACAAGTGAAAATCATGCCTATAACCGTAGGAATAATAGTAATTAAACATAATGGGAGCGGTTATAAAACTACTAGAAGCAAGCCATGCTTCCGAGACAGTTACGACTGTCTCCGAAATAGGAGTTTACCGAGGCGATTTCTTTTCAACTTCAACCTTCAGTTATGATTCCTATGGGTTATAAATAGCCCCCTATCACCTATATGCACGAAAATGAAGCAAGGACGAAGGCAGAGAGAGCAGGGACTGGAGCTAGTTGGTGAATCTTGAGCAACAGAGAGAGAGAGAGAGTCTTCATTGTTTTTAAGCATTTCCAAGAACCTATGGTGTTTCCTCGAGATCTAAGCTTTGACTTGATCTTGGGAAGTGTGTTTTATCTTATTTTGCTAAGATATCCATTTCAGTCTTTGTTTCTAAAATGAATTATCGACCTTAAGCTTTCTTCACGATTCAATTTGGATCTATGATTCGGTCGTCCACGGGCTAACGCACCCCAACACAGGCAAAGATCCCACGCAAGCAGCGGGTGATAAACTTCCTCTACGTGTGTTTCTAGGGAGTACTTGTAATCTTGTTTTGTTGTAAAGAGTAGTTTTACAAAGCATAAAGGCTCACTCTTTTGTCTTCATTGTGATCGATAAATAGTTATAATGAATTCTACAATAAAATTTGTTCCCGACGTAAATAGTAGGTTCAAGTTGAGGACCATAAACAGGTGAGTTGGAGGATTGAGATTCACTAGATGAAGACTCGGGAGTGTCTATGGCAGATAGGAGACCTCGGGTGGTAGCCAGTATCTCATTTGATTAGCCCACCGTTTATAGTTAACACCAGTGAACTTCTCAAGTTTGACACTTTTGGAATGATCTGGATTAACCATATGTCCGATTTAAAGTTAACTAGTCTAGGTATTTAAAATCTGATAGAATAAAAGGGTTTTGTCAATACCAATCGACTAGTAACTTAGGAGTATGACTTTAGAAAATATATTTGATTCAAGACTATTTATATACTAGTAAACAAATTTAATTTTATAATAGTAATTAACAAGAATTTTTTTATTTTTATTTTTAAATTTCTAACAAGAACAGTAATTAACTGTAAGCAATAATTCTAAATTTTTGAATTTAAACAGAAATAAATTAACAGTAATATTAATTAACAAGTAAATAATTAAAGCAATTTTTCCCTGGTGAACAGTAATAAATAGTAACAGATTTTTTAGCAATTAATTTCTTGGATGAACAGTAACTTTAACGATTTTTGAAACGAACAGTAACAGAAAGCTTTTGGACGAATAGTAAAAAAATTATTTAATTTTTTTAAAATAATTTTCGGACATAAAAAGAATGAACAGCTATAAAATCTTAATCTTCTAGATTGTTAGATAATAATCAAACAATATTAAACTATAGTATGCAAAAATCTGAAAAACAAAAGTAACAAGAAAATCTGGTCTGATCGGGAGCAGTCATGTAAACGTTATCCCTAGAAGATTAAGGACCCTCTTATCGTCCTAGCACAGATGATCATCTCTCCCTAACGGTAAAACCCTCGGAATCGGCCGGCCTCTGAACTCGGGCGAGAGTGTAGAGCTTCTGCTCAGATGAAGATAGTTGCCCAAATAAAAGTAACAATAACCGAGGAATTTTGAGAGACGAAGAAACAAAAGAAAGCTTGGGTTTTGAGAAAAGAGAAGAGAACTCTTGTTTTCGTTGTTGTATCTCTGAATAGGGTCTTGGGCTATTATATAGGAGTGGAGAGACGTAAAAAACGTGTGCGTGCATTGTGGTGTGGTGAGGAGTGACGTGGCGTGCATACGTGCGCATACGTGTGTGTGTTATGCAAAACCCAAATAATACAAAGCCCAAAACACCCCCTTCTTAGGGATCCTCAAAACCCAATGAGTGGAGAAGCAATTTAAACCCCTTACTATTCATTACACTAGTCCCATGAGGGACTATTCATAAAGGTAAAATTGCATTTTCTCTAACAACAGAGCCAACAAAGCTATCCTAAAAAACTCCTTCTGATTGAGTAAACAAATGGATCGGATCTGAGACCAAATTCGATTCATTTCCTAATCCAAAGAGACTCCTACTTTATTACTAAAAATTAAAAAAATAAACAAAATGGCAAATATCTCTCAATCAGGAGAGAATTTCTCAATGCTAACCGTAGGTTTGGTAGACTCTGTCTCATCGAGATAGGTAATTTTTATGCATTATATATCTAATTTTAACTCACATATAGGGAGATATTGTCCATTCTTGATACGGGTGTATGTTCTCTTCAGGAGCTTAGTGATCCTCATGGGAGTTTGAGGATAGTGATTCTCATGGTATCTTGAGAATAGTATAGAGGAGTCGTGGACGAAGTCGTTGGAGGCGGCAAAGTCGAAGAATTCAGAAAAGAACAGGAAAAGCCATTTTATTGAAGTCCGGTCGATCGCGCATGGCACTACGATCGATCGCGAACATGCACAGACTCAGGGTTTGGCCGCTAGACTTTTCACGGTCGACCGTGATGGGTTCGACGGTCGACTGTCAAAACCCTGTAATGCAATTTAAGGCTCGGGTTTTCGGTCTGGTCGACCGCACATGGTTCAGCGATCGACCGCGAAGCGGGTTTTGGGCCTGGGCTTATTTTCCTACATCGTTTAGGATTTTTATTTGATATAAATAGAAACACGACTTTTCTAGGGTTTATTACTTAGATTGTAATCAGAGATTGTATTCTAATTAGATCTTAGAGAGAGGGATTAGGGTTTAGTAAGAATTGAGAGTTTATTCTCGATTCTAGTGAGATTGTCAGAGAAGGATTGTAATCTTTTCATACTCATAATCTAGAGAAGATAATTTTCTTCGCCATATACTGAATTGTGCTTGTGTTTCTGGCATCCTCTTCTCAACCCACCTTTGATAGTTCCGCGATAAGGTGCTCGCACGGCAACTCGTATCAAGTTAATATCAGAGCATTAGATCCTGTGAAGGGGGAACCTGTGTATAGTCCTTACTCGATCGCAGTATAAGAAGGTTGGCGAGATCCTTATTTTATTAGAAGGAGTCCAGAAATTAAGGAAGGAGAAGATGACTGAAGGGGATAATTCTGCAAGGCTTGATGCATTAGAGAAGCAGATCAAGACGATAGGGTCGAATCTCACATAACTCGTCAGTGTTATCCATGGAGGTGACAAACAAGTTGAATCTTCTTCGAAGAAAATTGTTGAGTCTGGTGTGGAGAGATTAGATTCAGATTCTGACGAGGAGGAGAAGACCGTTAAGACTGTGTTGCATCAAGGGGGTAAGAATTCTTATCAGAATCTGAAGATTGACTTCAATGTGGAGATTCCTATTTATGATGGGAGTGTTGACGTCAAAAGGCTTGATGACTGGATCGAGCGGATGGAGACGTATTTTACTCTTTATGGCTATTCGTCAAAAGAGAAGATTGTGTTTGCGACTTTGAAGCTTTCAGGGCACGCGTTGACGTGGTGGAAATCCTATTGCAAACAGGAAAAGAATACGGTATCATGGAACAAGTTCAAGGAGTTACTGAGGAAGTAGTTCTACCCGGTGGGATTCCTTGAGGAGCGTTGGTACAAGTGGTATGGCTTGCACCAAAGAGTCAATCAAACCGTTCAAGAATACACCACGGAGTTCCAGCAATAGGTAATGGTTTTTAACATTGCGACAGAGGAATATTCTGTGTTTATGAAGTATATGGCGGGATTGAGTGATTATATCCGGAAGGAGATGAGGTTATTCACGGTCGAGACTATTGCAGAGGAGCGTGAAGGCCATTGCCATTGAGGGCAGGCAAAAGAAGGGCAACGAGACTAAGGGAGACTCCAAACAAACAGGAGGCGAGTCTAGTGGTTCTCAATCTAAGGAGAAGAAGAACAAGGGTGATCCAGGGAAAGCAGGGCTGATTTGTAGTCACTACGAGAAGACAGGTCACATAGCTGATCTGTGTTGGGAGAAGTATCCTCATCTCAAGCCAAGAGGGTTGAAGAAGAAAGAGCAGAAGAAGGCATACGTGATAGCTCAAGGTCCAAAAGAAGTCCCAGGGATGACAGAGCCCAATAGCAGTCTCAACCTATAGCGGGGAAACAGACCACGAAAGAGGACGACAACCCGAAAGAGCAGGTCTTTGTTCTTAAGTTGCGAGTGAAGACTAGTTTGGTTGATGCCATAGTTGATTCAGGCAGCGAGAAGAATTTGATATCCAAGGTCTCGGTTCAGAAGCTAGGTCTGAAGACGGTCAAGCATCTGAAGCCCTATTCATTAGGGTGGATTCAGAAGGAGGAGAAACTAAGTGTAGTTTATCAATGCACTGTCAGATTTGCACTCCATGAGTCGTATATTGACGAGGTCATGTGCTATATTGTTCCATTGGATGTTTGTCAGATTAAACTGGGTAATCCGTACTTATGGGATAGATATGCGATCTACGAGAGACAGGCTCAGAAGTATACCTTCACCAAAGGTGGTGAAAAGTTCATATCTCGTTCAGCATCTCTTCCGAGGGAGATAAGCTTGGGGATGGTGACGCCAGCGAAGAGGCTAGTGAATGCAAGCAAGAAGTTTGTCTCGTTGTACATTAGACTTCCAGAAGAGTCATCGAAAAGGGATTGCAACTTGGAGCGAAAGGTGACTACGACGAGACGTGGGATGAATGAGCTATTTCTGATCGGACGTCGAAACCAGATTTCTAGCAAGGCCAGGTGGTTCAGAAAAGAAGGAGGGGTTCGCGAATTCCCTCAGCTAAAGTTCTAACTTGAACAGGACTTCAAGTTCCTAAAGGGGACCCATGATACGGGTGTATCTTCTCTTCAAGAGCTTAGCGATCCTCATGGGAGTTTGAGGATAGTGATTCTCATGGTATCTTGAGAATAGTGTAGAGGAGTCGTGGACGAAGTCGTTGGAGGCAGCGAAGTCGAAGAATTCAGAAAAGAACAGGAAAAGCCATTTTATTAAAGTCCAATTGACTACGTATGGCACTACGGTCGACCGCGAACATGCACAGACTCAGGGTTTGGCCTCTGGACTTTTCGCGGTCGACCGTGATGGGTTTGACGGTCGACCGCCAAAACCCTGTAATGCAATTTAAGGCTCGGGTGTTCGGTCTGGTCGACCGCACATGGTTCGGCGGTCGACCGTGAAGCGGGTTTTGGGCCTGGACTTGTTTTCCTACACTGTTTAGTATTTCTATTTGATATAAATAGAAACACAACTTTTCTAGGGTTTATTACTTAGATTATTATCAGAGATTGTATTCTAATCAGATCTCAGATAGAGGGATTAGGGTTTAGTGAGAATTGAGAGTTTGTTCTCGATTCTAGTGAGATTGTGAGAGAGAGATTGTAATCTTTTCATACTCATAATCTAGAGAAGGTAATTTTCTTCGCCATATACTGAATTGTACTTGTGTTTCTGTCATCCTCTTCTCAACCCACCTTTGATAATTCCGCGATCAAAGGTGCTCGCACGGCAACTCGTATCAATTCTTCATTTGCAAGTCAAAAACTATTTTAGGCCCCGTTTGGTCCTCTATTGGCTCAAGCATTTTATGAACTCATTTGCAACTCATTCTACACCAAAATCACTGTTAGAAGATTAACTGGTAACAATTTACGAAGTAGAAGAATATATTTTTAGTAGTAAGAGCATAGAGGATAAATTTTAAGATATACACAACGATGCCTCCCATTAACTGATCAATATAAGATTTGAAAGCTTACAGTTCATGTAATAAGATTGAGAGTCACATGGTTCTGCTTGACGAAATAAAATTAAAAGCATGTGATGGATAGTGTTGGATCTGAGAAGCAAGCCTATAGCGGGGTGAATGGATTTGTAATAGTTTTTCGTTAAAACATAGAATATGCAAAGAAAATATAGAAAACATGAGATGTTATAGTGGTTCGGATAATATTCCTATGTTCACTCTTCCTTTTCACCGAGAGGCTTTCTCACTTTGTCAATAGTTCTCTT
This sequence comes from Asparagus kiusianus, assembly GCA_022839385.1. NCBI lineage: Eukaryota > Viridiplantae > Streptophyta > Magnoliopsida > Asparagales > Asparagaceae > Asparagus > Asparagus kiusianus. The sequence continues at coordinate 67,301 of BQKN01062023.1, forward strand.
GAATCATAACTCAATTCAATAGACTTATAAAAATCGCAACTTGGAATCCACGTAAAACTAGTTATCTAACCTAACTCTCCACAGCGAGTAATACCTACCCCTAGCAAGTCCCGACCCTCAATTATCACCGGCTTGAGTATGCAGTAAACCCTCGATTAACAATGGCTTGAGTACGCCATAAACCCTTAATTTACCTGGTTCAAGTATGCTATAAAAATAAGTTTGATATAAAGAAATAAATAATAATTAAGTGCACCTAGAAAGATCTTTTGATTAGCGAACCATCCTTCAAAAGAATAAAGCGAAGCTTGATGAAAAATGGTGTAGATAATGATTTCAAAGGGAAACTCTTCTTGCTAAGATGATCCAATGTTGTTGAACCAGACAAGAAAGAGTTTGATGAGGATTTAGGGGTTCAAATCACAAATCAATCTTCTTCTCTCAAACCCTTTAATTTCTCACAAAAACTCTTTTTTTCTCAGAGCATAGAACCTCTCCAAAATATATGGGTTGGATTTAAATCCAATATATGGGCCAATATATTAAACAGATATGTATTATGTGCTATCAATCAAGGTTAACCCATTAAAGTGATCTAATTTAGGGTTGGGCTTTTTAATGCATAATTAAAGCATGGATCTCCTATGTGTAGAGACTAAAATATAATTATTCACTCTATGATGGGATGAGTTAATAATTATGAATAACTGATTCAATTAGAAGTATGATTATGGTTCCTTAAATCTCTACGTAGAGTCTCTTTCTGATTTTCCATCTTCAGAAGGATTACGGTTTCTCTAAGGAGGATATATACGTAGAAGATTTAGAAGATCTACATCTCAAAACTTAAGAATCACATCCTACTTCATGGATTCAGGTAGGGGTGTCCATCCGGGTCGGGGAAAACCGGAGCCCGGACCCCAGCCGGTTGCCCCGGTCGGATCCGGGCCTGAGCGGGTCGGGCTTCGGGCTTGCCCGATTTTTTTTAAATCTCTTTAAAACTCTAATTTTACATAAAAATTTATACAAAATTTTAATAAAAAAACAATAATATTATTAATCACTTGAAATTACATAAATTACAAATACAAAAAATTATAAAAAGATAGATGATAAAATAACTTCTTTATTAATAATTAGTAAATCCTTTACAAGTATAAATTTATTTTAGAATTCGTCGCATCACAATAAATGAGTACATCCCAACTAGGTTGACACCTACTCACCTATATTACTATCATTTGTAATTATTTTCAAAATAATTCATTACAAAATTTAACTAAGAAATAAAAATTATAATTTGATGAATATTATTTAATCTTTATATCTATCTGTTAGTCCCGATTCTTCAAATTTATCTTCAATTCTAGCCAGGCAATCGATGCTTTGCGTTCTCTTCTCGTATATCCACCAATCTTGTAAGGACATCACCGCCTGTACAGTATAATGATCTAACAATGTCCTGTGGTCGTCGATCAAACGTCCTGCTATGCTGAAGTCGGATTCCGAAGCTACCGTCGAAACCTGCACTGTTAGTAAATCACGAACCATGGTGGAAAGTATAGGATATGAAACTGATCCATATACTCTCCACTGTTGTAAAATATCTAAATTATTATTTTAACATTTAACTAAAGAAGCATATAAATATTCATCTATTTTAGAAACTTCGAATGATGATCCAAGTCCAGATCAGCCAGTTAGTTCACCTACCATTGCATATCTATCAAAACTTACACTTTTACCTCGACTTGAGCTCGAAGAAGCCGAAGTTGTAGATTGTTGTACAGCTACACCATGTTTAGCTGCATACTCATTATATAAGGTTTGAAAATAATTTCTAATAGCATTATGATGAGAAATAGCAGTAATGGTGGATTCATCATCTAAGTCTATAATCTGATTACCATACAATGATTGTAACAAACTTTGAAGGCCAATATCCTTCAATTGCGGATCAATAAGAACCCACAAACTAAAAATATGAGAAATAGGCCTAAAATATTTATTAAATTTGCTCTTCATTTAAAAAATTATAGCTCTAAAAGTATCATCTATACGATATTTAGCAAAAAAAAAATTGAATATTTAAAATTTGTAAAACAGCTAAAGTAATGGTTGGATAATAACAGCCAGATAATAACATTGTAGCATTATAAAAAATTTGTAACATCTCTTTTAAATCACTTATAATTGTCCATTCTTCTTCAGTTATTCAATAGGTGCTACCAGAGCTCGAACTAGAAGAATATTAAGCAATAAAATCATTTATAATTTCTTTATATTCTATAGCTACACTTAACATTACATAGGTGGAATTCTACCTATGGTCAACATCTTTTAGAATTAGTCTGGGCTTTACATTTTTTCTTTTACAGAATTATTTCTATCTTCTAATTCTTTGTTCAGAAGCATTATGCATATAAGTTACCGACCTAACATTTTCTATCATGGGTTTAATTTCGATAAATGTACTTTGAACAATTAAATTTAAAATATGACAAATGCATCTAATATAAAAAAGATCACCATTATATGACAACGACAGAGTTGTTTTGATAAAATCAAAAGGCTACATGATTATTACGTGCATTATCTAGTGAAAGAGAAAATATTCTTTCTGAAATTTTTAGTTTCATAAGTTCTTCAATTATTAAATTTACAACATGAATACTAGTATGTGACTCTTTATTTGCAATAAAGGAAACAACGTTTTTAAACATTTGCCAAATGTCATCAATCAGAGTATTGTGATGCATAGATAACCAATTTGTGCTTTAGATGTCCAAATATTAAAAGTTAAAGAAAATTTACAGTTTAAACTTTAAAAATAAGAAATTATTTTTCACTTGTTCCTCCTGATAATATTTTAAAATATCACGTTGACAAGTTTGACAATAAATTTTTTAAATACGGGATAAAAACCATCTGTAAATAAATCTTCAAATTCATCATCTTCTACTAATCTAAAAGGAAGATTCTTAAGAATGATAAACCTAATGACGCATTTCCTAGCACGGGCTGCGTTATAACTCCAACTTTTGAGACTACCAGAAGTTGAGGATTGCGAGATCATAGATTGTCAGATATCACCTTAAGGCGTCTGGCCTCAGTTGTGTTTATCTAAATGGCGTTTGAGTTGGTTGGTACCGCTCTTATGATGAGCTTGGAAAATCTTGTTGTTCAACGCACATTTAGCCTTCTGGTGCGTCTATCTTCTCGTAAAAATTTCACACATCGGATCTCGGTCTTTTAGGAGCTCTTGGTGTAGAATCGTCGCCACCAAATCCGGGATTAACATCGGTAGGATCAGTAAGAGTAGACCCGGTAGGGGAACTCATTTTAAAATCGGGAGATAGGTTTTGTCCTTCATAATCAGACTCGGACGACATTTGATTGAAGAACTAGAGAGTATAAGAGATTATTAGAGAGTATAAGAGAATATAAGAGTGTATAAGAGAGTATAAGAGAGAAGTGAATGGGTTTTGGTGTGAGGAAAACAAATGAAAACCCTCCTCTATTTATAGAGCTAGCCCCCTAGGCAAATGACCAAAATACCCTCACCATATGACCGTTTTTAGGGGCAAAACAACCAATTTGGCCGTTATGGCCGGCTCGGTCCAGCCGGTCCAAAACAGTCACATTTGTGACCATTTAAGCCACAACGGTCACAAACGGTTATATTTGTGGCCGTTTATGCCGGGCTGGCCCTCCCCGGCCCGGGTTTTGCCCGCAACGGGCATCTTAGGTGTCCGTTGCGCCCGGGCCAGGCACCGGCCCGATTATTTTTGCCCGGACGATTTTCTCGTCCGGGCCATGCTGGGCTCGGCCCGGGCGTCGACGAGGTGGCCCGTACCTGGGCCCGGGTTTCCGGGCTAATCCCGGGCCCGGGCCGACGGGTCATTTGGACAGCCCTAGATTCAGGTATGGTTCCGCATCTTCAATAGTTTGACATGAACAATATTGGGATTGATTAGGATTTTATCTATTAAAGTAAAAGTTTTATTTTAATCTAACAATTAGTATCAGAGCGGTGTTCATGTTAATCTATTGAGAATCAATTTTAGTTTCTGATGTGATTCTCTTGTATGTTCTCAAATCTAAATTTTTTTGAATTTGTTTAATTTGAGAACAAAATATGATAGTTTTTTCTCTTATATATTCTTCATAATTTCGGATTTAAAAAGGTTATCATATTTTAAATTTTATGAATCCTATTTAGAAGAATCCATGTTTGATTGAAAACTAGGGTTTGTTCATCCTGTTATAAATATGCATGATTTTTTTTTAGAATTTATATTTTTTATATGCTACAGTGTCGGCGGAAAACTGCTTTACAGTGCTGCGAATTTGCTACAGTGTCATGAATGTTTTTTTGGTATTGGTTTTTCTGGCGCAACAGTGTCGTTTTCTTTTAGTGGGTTGCTGTTCCAACAGGCCCATTCTCATAAAAAAAAGGGTAAAAGCCATAGGTTAATTAAAGTAGGCTACACTACCAAAGCTGGCCCATTTAAAAATATCTTGCAGGTCCACTGTCGCATTTAGCTTTTATTTTTTGGTTAATTTTTTAATTGATTGCATGCGGTCCACCTGCAATGTTGGGTTCACTTTTGACTTTTGGATTGTTATTATTATTGTTTTATTTTTTTTATAATGGCATATATAATATCATCCAAACTTTAAAAATATCTATATATTTTTTTTGGAATTTAGTTTTTATTTAATTTATTGGGTTCAAAATATTGGTAATAACGTTTATTAAGATATACGATGTATTAAAAAGAATTGATTGAAACAATATGTTACCAAAGTACCCATACTTATGTAGATCAATTTATTTTTAAACATCAAAAGATAGAGCATGTACAGTTCATGAAAATATTAATCCGCCCAAAGGAAGGTTAATATTTGAATAAATCATATGCATACATGTGGTGATAAATATAGACAATTTTTCAGTATTATTTATGAATAATAAATCGGTCTAAAGAAAAGTTTATGGTTTGACATATCTTATTGTCAATGTTTGATCACTACACCAAGAGTACCACTTACAAATTAGTATTTCTATCCAAAGACTTAACTTTTATGTTGTGTTAGGTATTTTGAGATGGGTATTGTCAATTTTAAATTCATAAATTTTAATTTGTTTTCTTATGTGAGCTTATTTATTTTCTTATATTGTTCTCTGATTCAGCTATTAGTTCTGCTTCAAACATCACTACCAACATTAATTCTGTTCCTATGCTAAATGGCACTAACTTCAAGTCATGGCGAGAGAACGTTATGATAGTTCTCGGAGTCATGGATCTTGACCTTACGTTAAGGCTTCCTTCTCCTGCACCTCTTATGGACAAAAGTTCCACTGATAAGAAAAGAAACATGGAGAGGTGGGAGAAATCAAATCGCATATATATGATGATCATGAAGAGGGCCATTCCAGAAGCATTCAGGGGAGCTATGTCTAAGAAGATAACTACTACCAAAGAGTTCCTTGAGAACATTGAGAAAAGATTTGCTAAGAATGAAAATACTAAAAGTAGTACACTTTTTAATTTTGTTTGTTCTGATGTTAATTTATCTTTGATACCTAGACACACATGGTGGTTGATTCTGCTGCCACAATTAACATAAGTGTGTCTATGCAGGGTTGTCTGAACTGCCAAAAGCCAAGTGATGGTGAAAGATACATCTAAGTGGGCGATAGCAAGAAGGTTAAAGTTGAGGCAATTGGGACATTTAGGTTATTGTTAAAGTCCGATTGTTATTTAGATTAGAAAGAGACTTATGGAGTACCATCATTTAAACCAAATTTAATTTCTATTCTTGTATTGGACAAATTTGGTTACTTTTATTCTTTTAGAAATGATAAATATAGTCTTTTCAGAATTCAAATTTGGTTTGTACCAGTTCTTTATCTTATGATGATAACCTTTATTTGCTTGACACGATTGCTTCATATCATGAAACCTTGCAATTAAGCACTCGAGGTGCAAAGATAAAATTGACCCATGAAAAGTCTGCTTCGTTATGGCACAAGAGATTAGGTCACATCTCCAAAAGTAGAATTGAGAGACTTGTGTCAGACAGGGTTCTAGATCCCCTTAATTTTACAAACTTAAAATTTGTACTAATTGTATAAAGGGGAAAGAAATAAATATAAGAAGATTTGGTGACAACAGGGCTACAGACGTCTTAGAACTGATACATACAGATATTTGTGAGTCATTCCCTATAGTTTCTTGGAATTGACAACAATATTCTATCATCTTCATAGACGATTTTTCATGTTATGACTACCTTTATCTCATACATAAAAAGTCCCAATCACTGGACGTGTTTAAAGCTTACAACGCTAAAGTTGAGAACCAACTCAACAAATTATCAAAAGCATCAGATCTGACCGTAGTGGTAAGTATTACGACAGGTATAATGGTTCAGGTGAACAACATCAGGGACCATTTGCTAAATTTCTAGAGAAGTGCGGTATCATCCCATAGTACACCATGCATGGTTCTCCTACCATGAATGGTGTTGCCAAAATATGAAACAAAACACTTAATGACATTGTAAAAAGTATGATTAGTCATTTTAACTTATCAGAATCTCTCTGAGGAGAAGCATTAAAGACTGTAGCTTACATACTCAATAGAGTACACACAAAAGCGATTGCCAAAACCCCTTATGAACTTTGGATGGTTAAAAAGCATGTCTAAAGCATTTGCATATTTGGGGATGTCTAGCTAAGGCTAGGCCTTATAAGCCACATGAAAAGAAATTGGACTCTAGGATGGTCAACTGCTACTTTGTTGGTTACTCTGAGAGATCCATGGTTACAAACTTTATGATTCTACTTTCAAGTCAATATTTGAGATGGGAGACGCCCAATTCTTTGAGGAGGTTGAGTTTGCGGGGGTAGATAAGGTTAATGACTTTGTCTTTGAAGATGAATATGTTAATATTCCTATAACTGCTATTGACATTGATCAGACTTCTATTCCTGACATTGTTCAAGAAACAGATCCAAAAATCAAGACAATGTCATAGAACCTCCCATTTCAGAAATTGTTCTAAAAGAACAAACTTTACCATCTCAAGAACTTGTGCCATTAAGAAGATCTACTAGAGAAAGGAGAAGTGATGTTCCAAATAATTACATTATATTTCTCCACGAACATGAGGAGAACATCGATATGATGGAAGATGATTCAATCAACTTCCTTCAATCCATGAAAAGTTCTAAATCTCAATAGTGGATTGATGCCATGAATGAGGAAATAGAGTCTATGAAGGACAATAACATTTGGGAATGTTTGTCGGAAAAATTTGAAGAAAATTGATAGGAAATATTATTAATTCTCCCTAACTAACTTAAAAAAAGAATGAATACAATCTCTCACACTAATCTCTCAAGAAATTATAACTCTTCTTTATTGGTTTCCCGATTTACAAAGAGAAAAGGAATCGACGAAGATCCTTCCCTTTGTTTAAAACTGGGTTCTTCTTGGTGGCGATAAGAGCTTGAATCTTGTATCCCGTTGACGATCCGAGCACCTCGCTTCGTAGAACGTTGGTCAATTCCTCTTGACTTCATGTCAGGAAGAACTTACAAGGAAAATTTAGAACTCTAAAATGAGTTTAAGAACTCTACGAAAGAGTTGATTTCAGAAAGGAGATTTGATCCTTTTTTTTATTCTGAAATAAGCTAAACAGCCTATTTTAAAGTTCCTCAACCGAATATGGTTCGAAGACCAAGCCAAAAGCTTCAACAAAAGCCAATCAACGATGATCCAAAAGAGAATCTCTCTTCAGCTGAATTCTCAGGTATTTATAGGCTTTTAGGGGTATAACTGACCCTTTAATTTGCTCGATAATGGGGCTTAATGTCCTCATTATGTGGAAAAATGGTTTTAAAACCGTTCAAATCATGTTTGAAATGGTCAACGCGAGGTTCGCGTTCTGGAGCGAGCCTCACGTTAACCTCTGTGAAACACAGAGCTGAGCCTCGTGTTGTAAGTTTAGAACATGGAGATGAGCCTCGCTTTTGGGGTTTGGAACGTGGAGGTGAGCCTCGCGTTTTGGAGTTAAAACACGGGGATGACCCTCACGTTTTGGAATTAAAATGCGAGGGTAACCCTCACGTTTTAGACCTGGAGCACGGGGATGACTCTCGTGTTTTGCTTTGAAGAGAGCGTCAATTGTAATCTCTTTTTTTAGTATTGCAATGATCATCACCTTGTAATCCTTACATTTGGCTCTTTGAAATGTGAGAGTTATCAATTTATAACTCTCGTCTGTTGTGGTGGAAGTCATCAGATTATAACTTTCATCTGTTGTCATGAAAGTTGTTAGATTATAACTTTTGTTTGCTATGGTAGGAGTCGTCGAACATGTGGCGTGCGATGGAGGCGCTGGTTGGGTGGTGCTACGTCGGCTCAGTGTGGCGTCGGAGGGCTGCAACGTCACTGAGATGGCGACGAAGGCGGAGAACAGTGGCGGAAGGAGCTGGAAGTCGAGGATTGTGGAGGAGGCAGGGGTGAGGCAGCGGTCGGGAATGAGAGTTGGCGACAGTCGGAGCTCAGGTCGGGACTGGTGGCTGGAGGTTGGATCTAGGTGATAGGGTGGTCGTTGAGGAGGTGAGGGCGGCGCGGTTAGACTGAGGATGGAGCAGAGGACAGCGACGCGAGGACTGGTCGGAGCTCAGGAGGCTGGCGCGGGTGGAGGAGCAAGCGGCGTGGGGTTGGCTTGGCGGAGCAGCGGTGCGGGTTCGACTTGGGGTCAGCTGGTCGGGTCGGAGGCGGAGCGGCGTGGGACTGGTCGGCTTTGGGTGTTGCAGATCTGGCGGACACGGAGGAGGCCAAGGCGGAGCTAGAGTTTGACGCCGGAGCTCGAGCGGCGAGCTGGCTATGGTGGTCACGAAGGGGAAGAGAGAGGACGAGGGCGCTGGAAGAGGCGGTCGGCGGGGT